>JASANE010029134.1:0-19473 GCA_030248225.1 Trileptium ribeirensis | reverse complement strand
GTCGTATTCTTCAGTGTGGTGTTGCCAAACAAGCCGTGGCTTCTTGCAAAACTCGGGCGACCACAAGACGTATCCCTGGTGAAGAGTTCCAGACTAGCAATATTGGAAGAACCTACTGCAACAGCTACTGCCATGGTGAAAGAAAAATTGGATAATGTAATTGTCGCGGCGGACGATTACAACAATCGGCTGATGCAGGAGTATAACAAGATGACTGGAGCCAGTCCTTACGGCAATACATTAGACTGGGCCCGTCCATATACAGTTCTGTCTCAGAAGCGGGCAAAACGCAAAAGACACATTAGTCATTCAAATGAAAGATGATGGTAAGACCATCAGGATGTCTCTACGATTTAACTGCAAATTTTAACTTTGTTTATATTCCTATCTCATGTTGTAAGTAGTTGAATAGGTTTTCGCGTGGCGTATGCCTGTGCGGCGATTTCAGTTTCAGGGCCTGCAAGATCATAATAACTAAAATACTCGTTAACCTGTTCTCAATAAATTCACAAAGAAATCGTATGTTTTTCGTTTTTTGTAGACAAACGTATTTTTGAATTCTGAGTGTCAACGAAAGAATCCCATTGGTTAGGACTGTTAAATTTGGCGGCGTTTGTTTGTGGGCTTTTACATGTGACACGTATAGCTCAGGTTCGGATTGGCAGATTAGGTCGCGTGATAACTCATTCGAAAGCATGAAATCTCTATTTGTGCCCTTTATTTGGATACAAAACCGATTCCGACTTATTCCTCCTCAAAAGGGGATCCTTGTATGGTCCCACCAAAACATGCTATCGCTCGTATCTCGATATTCAGGGGTGTGATCTAGCCGCAGTGGGCTCATCTTGTTCAGAAAGTTTAGCTTTATAAAGCTATGTGGAGCGCATTGATTCTGAGGTCACCTACGCTTCAGGGTTGGTTCAAAATGGGTTTCGAATGGGACCTTGGGATCCGTAAACACCGAATTGATCATATCTTCTCAAATACTTGATTGATTCGGCTACGGTTGGGTATTTTTGTTTTAAAAGCTAAGCTCTGTTCAGTTATATGTGCGGTATCTTGTTTTTGAACTCACCTTACAGATTGGGTTAGGTCAAGATAGGTTTTAAAATAGACTCTTCGTATCCCCGAAGACACTAAATTGATCATGCCTCCTCAACCACTAGAGTGATTCGACCACGGATGACCTCATTCTCATATTGTTTAGAAAGCAAAACTCCATATATCGTCATGCTATCATTCTTACTGAACTCACCTGCACAGTAGGGTTGCACCAAGATGGGTTTTTAAATGGGTCCTTCGGTGCTCATTTTGTTCGAAAGCAAAGCTCTTATGTAGCTATGTGCGGCGAGTTGCTATTGAGCCCACCTGCACGGTAGAGTTGAGTCAAGGTGGGTTTTAAAATGGGCCATCGGGATTCCGAAGCCACTCAGAATTCATTTTCTTGACAATAAACCAAGTCCCTAGTACTATTAATTTGGCGAAAGAACATATTGATGTCCATTGGTTTCGAAGTTCCGCAAAACCCTGCGGAGTCCTGAGGACGGAAGAGCACATATGGCAATAATTGTATTCGGAGCTCATTTTACATTTTTGTTTTTACAAATTGAAATTATTGATATATAGGGTGTCGTATAAGTGATGCCCCAATTTCAAAGTTTTGCATAGACTAACATACTATACTTACAACCCTCATTCAGAAATTATAATCAAACATATAAGTATCCACGTATGACAAAATGTGTGATACTCGAATTAATTTGGCTTCTCGAATAGCTTCAGTAAGGCTGTATTCAGTTATTCACAACAGCCGTGAAGTTATGCGACAATGGTTCCGGCATTCATTTTCACAGAACCCATATTATCATAAAACTATTGGTTCTGTTAATAAGTAGTTTCATTTAACACGTTCCGTTGCTGACTTGCCCCGAACAGGGATACCACAGACTATATACATCTGCTGATGCTGCGGTAGCTGATATTTTCTATCATTTTGACAATAGTCCGAAAAAGTCATTTCGCAGTTGTGCTGCCACCCGGTATCAGCAAATCGTCCGTTTTTTGAATTATTAAATATCTGGTTCCAGAACTTTTTAGACCGACGTTAATTCATACTCTGAATGAGGATGATTATGATCACTGCGTTGAATTTTGTGAAAAATTGCTATGGCGTCTCGATGATGATCCGGATTTAGCTGACGAAGTCATTTGAATGAAATCAATTATGAACCGAACGGCCACGTTAACCAGCATAATTGTGTTTATTGGCATACAAAAAATCCTCATAACACTATGGAATACTGTATGAATGCCCCGGTGTAAGCCAGTATGTGTCGGAATGTGGTCTGGTAGGTTTTTCGAGCCGTTTTTTTGTGAATGCAGGCATCTGTCTAATGCTGCTGCGAAATGAATTAATATTTAACAGTTACCAGAATTTTAGAGAGGTTTCATTTTTACCGCATGAATGCGTACTTTTTTATTTTGCGAACTGGTTGTGCGCCGTTGGTTGACAAAACCTTCTCTGGCAGTTGGCTAGGGCGCCGAGGACCGACGCAACTGCTGGTTCGTTCTCATGATCTAAACCCTCCGGACTTTTTTTCTATGAGGAGAATTGAAGCAGAAGGTATGGAAACGCAAACCACAAACGCTGTTGTGCCTGAAAAAAGCTATATGGTAGGACTTTTTCCTTGTAGAGCCTGAGATGGTTTGAGGGAGCCAGTACGTGTACGTTGTCGACTAGAAAAATGTAGGTACCTCGGAGGCGCCCAATTAAACACTTGGGTAGGTGTTATTCATCAAAATACTCAAATTATAAGAGAGTACGTGCATACCAAACCTTTTTAGATATGTTTATTATTTGGCGTGATGGGTCACTTTACTGCTTAGGGCGTCATGATTTAACACTCTGCATATGCAATATGCTGAAATTTTGAGTTTAAAATTAAAAAGTTAACAGCGGAATATTAAAGCAATCAGCTAGCGGTTTCTTTACTTCAAGGCTTAAAACTGTGTCAAAGGGGGCAGGGTGGTCATTAGCTATGCTGCCGGAGTTATAGCGAGCAAGTCGGGGTGAGCGAGTCTCAACGTCGGGGAACTGCTGTCTTCAGTTGCAGATCTTCGCTATCAATATGCGTGGATCCGCGACGCTAACAAATCTCCGAATACGTCCGAGTTGATGCTGACGCGTATACGCGACTGGAAATATATTCTTGTTTAACACCACACGTAAGATTTTTGACATTCTGATTTTGCCACTCACCATGTGCATAATAACTGCCTTACACTGAATACTAATTGAAGAGCTATAAATAAGGTTTCCCGCACCACCTGTAAACCCTAGAAAATTGTAATTTTGTCTAGAAAAACTGACCATCACTAAAACTAGCTATATTGTGTTGAAAAATAGTACTATTTCTGTACCATTTTATATTTTCCAGGATTCGTCCTTAACAGAACTTATTCGGTGAATTTCGTGCTGATCCGGACCAGTCGACATAATTTTCCAGATGACCAATTTTTAGACATATATTCAGAAATTTAGCCAATATATTGACACCTACTATCCGTATTAATAACATATAGAATATTAACGCAAGTCTGAAATTTACATACAATATTGTCTCTAGGTTTTTCTTTGTTTAAAGCTTTCTGTAATCCAAGTTAAAAAATTGATGAGCTTCTTAACCCATTGTAGTCTTAACGTAGTGTTTGGCATAATGTCGAGTTTTTGGAAAGCAAACTTTTTATATTTTGGTTACTATCAGCTAAAACCGAACATTATGTAGTGGTGTTTGTCCGTTTGTCGGAATTAAGTTGTCGTGTGTATGATTTGTTGGCGCTGAAGCAAATGTTATGAAGAATTTGTTGTGGCAGCTGCCGTGAAAGAAGTGATGCAAATTGACGTTGGTAGTAGCGATAATCTTAAACGGCTAAACGGGTGCGTCCCTCCCTGCGGTGCTTCGTAGTGCACTAGAGTTTCTGAAAATTACTGCTTTCTACTTCACTAGTTTATATACCGACTTCTAGCCGACCACCAGGGTGTTCAAACAGCGATCGAACGGTATCGAAGTGATGCCAGCAGTTCAGATGACGATGACCAGGAAAGCGACTTAACTCGACAAACCGGAACATACACGGAGCAACGAACGGCTTATCTTCGGAAATTCAACTTGGATATCAAGCAGTTACGTGATTTAACATATGGGTATCATAAACCAGTAAGTTTGCGAGTTGGATAGCTAAGGTTGTCCTTTTGGAATTAGACTGGGAGTAAATGTAATAGACTACTTTCTTGTACTAAAAATTGGTTTGTTCGTCCAGGAAATCAGGAATAACCAGATAATTTTTTCGCATTTGATGTAAATCCGAAAAAAATGAAATAAAACCTACTGGAAATTAAAACTAATTCTAAAAATATACTTCAGAATTTTTTATTGATAACCCGTCAGCTTTTTTCACTTTTTTGCGGCTGGATTCACATTGCTCGTAATTTTTCTATTTTAATTCCCGTTGCCATGACAACTCTGGATTAATGGATAACGATTATTATTAACATCATAATGTGGTCATCACGTTTCCGATTGGAATGGCATTTCGCTTATTGCCGATGTGTTTTGGATTCACAAAATTCCTCGAAGATAAAATATAAACGCTCGGCCAAATGTGGTATAGGCAATACGTGGGAAACTACAGGCGTGAAGGTGATGTTATCCTTTAGGTAAATGCATAATGCACCAACGGATACTTTCAATTTTCATGCTTTATAGTTTATGATGTGATCGATTTTTACCACAAGAACATATTATATTAACAACACGAGTAGTTCGACCGAGCCGCTACATCAGAGGTTAAAGGCCCAATGGCTCAATTGGTCAAGCCTTGAACTGTTGATCGTAAGATCGTGTATGCGAACCTAGGCCAGGTTGACTCTTCCGTCACGCTCTGGGGTGAATAAATCGAGTAGCATATGTGCGAAAATGGCCGATTGCGAGGATGCCACCTGATGCTATAGTTACCCATCTGGACCTCGTGAGGAAGAAAAGGTTGGAAAACGGAGATAAGCACTACGCGCTATCTACAGCGTGTATTTTCATTTCATTTTCTTAATACTTAATATTAATATCGATAATTTATATTTTTTACAGAACTGCGTGGCGCGTTGTGTCGAATTTCATCGAACCGCTCGTGTTGCACTTGTGGCTGGGGAATCTCAGCGATTAATGTTATTTCAGGTTAGACATAGAGATTGTATTACAATATTGTGACTATATACACGGACGAACGATGTACTGGGGTCGCATGGAAAATCGTACCTGTGCGCCAGTTAAAGCAAGGGGTGACGGCTCGTTGCTTTTGATTTAATGGTGTTTGATCGTGAGGTAACTATGTGTTGTTTCCATGGCAGCTATATAAACAACATTGGTAATATATCATAAAGCACGTACTACGTTGAAAACAGCATTAATTAATATATTCTGTATTTTTCTTGACTTTTAAATGAACACATTTTTGAATTGAGACTGTGCCTTTCGTTCGATTTATGAAGAGAGTGCTAAATTTTCTATATATAAAAGCAGAAAGTCAGCTTAATTTCAGCAACGTTGACTGCCAAAAATTACAATAATTTGCCGTGCTTCTCCTTATTCGTATAAGTTTCACGAAACGATGTTTTATAGATGTTTTCTATGCATTACCAAATATGTGGATTCGCTGTTTCTTGGAGAGAAATCACAAACCCCTTAGAAGGGAGTGTGTGAGTGAAATGATGAGAAATTACAATTTTCCGTCACATTACTACAATGAATTGCGGGGGTTCCGTCTTTTCCATATTTTTTCGATCTGTATTTTATTATTATTCATATTTTCGATTAATATTTTTCATATTAATGATACATTTTGGGTGGTTGTTTTGGTGTCTACAGGCTCTGTGGGTCGCCCGTCCCGGACGTTTTTATTTTTTCGATATCTTCACACGTTTGCGGTATAGTCAGTTTGAGGATTTTGCAATTTTGTTATTTTTGATTTTCCTGAACACGGCGTGATCGATACGATGCTCTCACCATGCCTATATCTTAATGCCGAAGATTAGAAAAAAATGGCAATATGGGATGAGTGGTTAGTTCTGTAGCACTGCCATAAAATTGGCCACAAATCCCTGTTCTACACGTGATGTATAAAGTGTAGGGTGTTGATTCCAAATATCTTTTTTACATTTCGGGGCATAACTCGACATCGCGATGAGATAGCCTAAAAAGATCTTCGTTGTTGCTTTTGAGATTATATTGACATGGTTCGGCGACTCTATGTGTGAAATCGGTGCATACAGTACAACAGATGCACATTCGTTGTTTATGGGGTGAAAAATTTTATCTTTGGCCGGTTTTGAAACCATGTCAATATAATCTCAAAAGCAACAACGAAGATCTTTTCGAGGCTATCTCATCGCGATGTCGAGTTATGCCCCGAAATGTAAAAGATATTTGGAATCAACACCTGAACACTTTATACATCACGTGTAGAACAGGGATTTGTGGCCAATTTTATGGCAGTGCTACAGAACTAACCACTCATCCCATATTGCCATTTTTTTCTAATCTTCGGCATTAAGATATAGGCATGGTGAGAGCATCGTATCGATCACGCCGTGTTCAGGAAAATCAAAAATAACAAAATTGCAAAATCCTCAAACTGACTATACCGCAATCGTGTGAAGATATCGAAAAAATAAAAACGTCCCGGACGGGCGACCCACAGAGCCTGTAGACACCAAAAACAACCACCCAAAATGTATCATTAATATGAAAAATATTAATCGAAAATATGAATAATAATAAAATACAGATCGAAAAAATATGGAAAAGACGGAACCCCCGCAATTCATTGTAGTAATGTGACGGAAAATTGTAATTTCTCATCATTTCACTTTCATACTCCCTTTGTAAGGGGTTTGTGATTTCTCTCCAAATAACAGCGAATCCACATATTTGGTAATGCATAGAAAACATCTATAAAACATCGTTTCGTGAAACTTATACGAATAAGGAGAAGCACGGCAAATTATTGTAATTTTTGGCAGTCAACGTTGCTGAAATTAAGCTGACTTTCTGCTTTTATATATAGAAAATTTAGCACTCTCTTCATAAATCGAACGAAAGGCACAGTCTCAATTCAAAAATGTGTTCATTTAAAAGTCAAGAAAAATACAGAATATATTAATTAATGCTGTTTTCAACGTAGTACGTGCTTTATGATATATTACCAATGTTGTTTATATAGCTGCCATGGAAACAACACATAGTTACCTCACGATCAAACACCATTAAATCAAAAGCAACGAGCCGTCACCCCTTGCTTTAACTGGCGCACAGGTACGATTTTCCATGCGACCCCAGTACATCGTTCGTCCGTGTATATAGTCACAATATTGTAATACAATCTCTATGTCTAACCTGAAATAACATTAATCGCTGAGATTCCCCAGCCACAAGTGCAACACGAGCGGTTCGATGAAATTCGACACAACGCGCCACGCAGTTCTGTAAAAAATATAAATTATCGATATTAATATTAAGTATTAAGAAAATGAAATGAAAATACACGCTGTAGATAGCGCGTAGTGCTTATCTCCGTTTTCCAACCTTTTCTTCCTCACGAGGTCCAGATGGGTAACTATAGCATCAGGTGGCATCCTCGCAATCGGCCATTTTCGCACATATGCTACTCGATTTATTCACCCCAGAGCGTGACGGAAGAGTCAACCTGGCCTAGGTTCGCATACACGATCTTACGATCAACAGTTCAAGGCTTGACCAATTGAGCCATTGGGCCTTTAACCTCTGATGTAGCGGCTCGGTCGAACTACTCGTGTTGTTAATATAATATGTTCTTGTGGTAAAAATCGATCACATCATAAACTATAAAGCATGAAAATTGAAAGTATCCGTTGGTGCATTATGCATTTACCTAAAGGATAACATCACCTTCACGCCTGTAGTTTCCCACGTATTGCCTATACCACATTTGGCCGAGCGTTTATATTTTATCTTCGAGGAATTTTGTGAATCCAAAACACATCGGCAATAAGCAGAAATGTACCATTCCAATCGGAAACGTGATGACCACATTATGATGTTAATAATAATCGTTATCCATTAATCCAGAGTTGTCATGGCAACGGGAATTAAAATAGAAAAATTACGAGCAATGTGAATCCAGCCGCAAAAAAGTGAAAAAAGCTGACGGGTTATCAATAAAAAATTCTGAAGTATATTTTTAGAATTAGTTTTAATTTCCAGTAGGTTTTATCTCATTTTTTTTCGGATTTACATCAAATTCGAAAAAATTATCTGGTTATTCCTGATTTCCTGGACGAACAAACCAATTTTTAGTACAAGAAAGTAGTCTATTACATTTACTCCCAGTCTAATTCCAAAAGGACAACCTTAGCTATCCAACTCGCAAACTTACTGGTTTATGATACCCATATGTTAAATCACGTAACTGCTTGATATCCAAGTTGAATTTCCGAAGATAAGCCGTTCGTTGCTCCGTGTATGTTCCGGTTTGTCGAGTTAAGTCGCTTTCCTGGTCATCGTCATCTGAACTGCTGGCATCGCTTCGATACCGTTCGATCGCTGTTTGAACACCCTGGTGGTCGGCTAGAAGTCGGTATATAAACTAGTGAAGTAGAAAGCAGTAATTTTCAGAAACTCTAGTGCACTACGAAGCACCGAAGGCTAAATCCACCCGTTTAGCCGTTTAAGATTATCGCTACTACCAACGTCAATTTGCATCACTTTTTTCACGGCAGCTGCCGCAACAAATTCTTCATAACATTTGCTTCAGCGCCAACAAATCATACACACGACAACTTATTCCGACAAACGGACAAACACCACTACATAATGTTGGGTTTAGCTGATAGTAACCAAAATATAAAAAGTTTGCTTTCCAAAACTCGACATTATGCCAAACACTACGTTAAGACTACAATGGGTTAAGAAGCTAGTCAATCTTTTAACTTGGATTACAGAAAGCTTTAGACAAAGAAAACCTTGGAGCAATATTGTATGTAAATTTCAGACTTGCGTTAATATTCTATATGTTATTAATACGGATAGTAGGTGTCAATATATTGGCTAAATTTCTGAATATATGTCTAAAAATTGGTCATCTGGAAAATTATGTCGACTGGTCCGGAATAGCACGAAATTCACCGAATAAGTTCTGTTAAGGACGAATCCTGGAAAATATAAAATGGTACAGAAATAGTACTATTTTTCAACACAATATAGCTAGTTTTCATGATAGTCAGGATTTTCTAGACAAAATTACAATTTTCTAGGGTTTACAGGTGGTGCGGGAAACCTTATTTATAGCTCTTCAAATTAGTATTCAGTGTAAGGCAGTTATTATGCACATGGTGAGTGGCAAAATAAAATGTTACAAAAAGAAGTATTACATGTAGTGAGACAGAATATATTTCCAGTCGCGTATACGCGTCAGCATCAACTCGGACGTATTCGGAGTTCTTGTTAGCGTCAGTACGGATCCACGCATATTGATGACAAAAATCTGCAATTTGAAGACAGCAGTTCCGACGTCGAGGAGAGTCGCTCACCCCGACTTGGCTCGCTATAACTCCGGCAGCATGCTAATGACCACCCTGCCCCCTTTGACACAGTTTTAAGCCTTGAACCCGAGGACCGGATAGCTGATTGCTTTCATCCACTGTTAACTTTTAATTTTAAACTCAAAATTTCAGCATATTGCATATGCAGAGTGTTCCATAAGTAACGCCCTAGCATTAAAGTGACCCATCACGCCAAATAATAAACATATCTAAAAAGGTTTGGTATGCACGTACTCTCTTATATAATTTAGATTGTTGATGAATAACACCTACCCAAGTGCTAACATGGGCGCCTCCGAGGTCATTACATTGTCCCAGTCGACAACGTACACGTCTGCGCACTTTTCGAACCATCTCAGGCTCTACAAGGGAGAACTCCTACCATATAGCTTTTTTCAGGCACAACAGGGTTTGTGGTTTGCGATTGCATACCTTCTCGTTCACTACTCCCCATAGAAAAAGTCAGGAGGGTTTAGATCATGAGAACGAACAGGCCATTCCATAGGTCCTCGGCGCCCTAGCCAACTGCCAGAGAAGGTTTTGTCAACCAACGGCGCACAACCATCGCAAAATGAAGAGGTACACCATCATGCATAAAGTGAAACCTATCAAAATTTGGTAACTGTTAAATATTATTAATTCATTTCGCAGCAGCATTAGACAGATGCCTGCATTCACAAAAAAACGGCTCGAAAAACCTACCAGACCACATTCCGACACATACTGGCGTACCCGGGGCATTCATACAGTATTCCATAGTGTTATGAGGATTTTTTGTATGCCAATAAACACAATTATGCTGGTTAACGTGGCCGTTCGGTTCATAATTGATTTCATTCAAATGACTTCGTCAGCTAAATCCGGATCATCATCGAGACGCCATAGCAATTTTTCACAAAATTCAACGCAGTGATCATAATCATCCTCATTCAGAGTATGAATTAACGTCGGTCTAAAAAGTTCTGGAACCAGATATTTAATAATTCAAAAAACGGACGATTTGCTGATACCGGGTGGCAGCACAACTGCGAAATGACTTTTTCGGACTATTGTCAAAATGATAGAAAATATCAGCTACCGCAGCATCAGCAGATGTATATAGTCTGTGGTATCCCTGTTCGGAGCAAGTCAGCAACGGAACGTGTTAAATGAAACTACTTATTAACAGAACCAATAGTTTTATGATAATATGGGTTCTGTGAAAATGAATGCCGGAACCATTGTCGCATAACTTCACGGCTGTTGTGAATAACTGAATACAGCCTTACTGAAGCTATTCGAGAAGCCAAATTAATTCGAGTATCACACATTTTGTCATACGTGGATACTTATATGTTTGATTATAATTTCTGAATGAGGGTTGTAAGTATAGTATGTTAGTCTATGCAAAACTTTGAAATTGGGGCATCACTTATACGACACCCTATATATCAATAATTTCAATTTGTAAAAACAAAAATGTAAAATGAGCTCCGAATACAATTATTGCCATATGTGTCTTCCGTCCTCAGGACTCCGCGGGTTTTGCGGAACTTCGAAACCAATGGACATCAATATGTTCTTTCGCCAAATTAATAGTACTAGGGACTTGTCTCATCGTCAAGAAAATGAATTCTGAGTGGCTTCGGAATCCCGATGGCCCATTTTAAAACCCACCTTGACTCAACTCTACCGTGCAGGTGGGCTCAATAGCAACTCGCCGCACATAGCTACATAGAGCTTTGCTTTCTGAACAAAATGAGCACCGAAGGACCCATTTAAAAACCCATCTTGGTGCAACCCTACTGTGCAGGTGAGTTCAGTAGTAATGATAGCATGCGATATATGGAGTTTTGCTTTCTAAACAATATGAGAATGAGGTCATCCGTGGTCGAATCACTCTAGTGGTTGAGGAGGCATGATCAATTTAGTGTCTTCGGGATACCAAGAGTCTATTTTAAAACCTATCTTGACCTAACCCAATCTGTAAGGTGAGTTCAAAAACAAGATACCGCACATATAACTGAACAGAGCTTAGCTTTTAAAACAAAAATACCCAACCGTAGCCGAATCAATCAAGTATTTGAGAAGATATGATCAATTTGGTGTTTACGGATCCCAAGGTCCCATTCGAAAACCCATTTTGAACCAACCCTGAAGCGTAGGTGACCTCAGAATCAATGCGCTCCACATAGCTTTATAAAGCTAAACTTTCTGAACAAGATGAGCCCACTGCGGCTAGATCACACCCCTGAATATCGAGATACGAGTGATAGCATGTTTTGGTGGGACCATACAAGGATCCCCTTTTGAGGAGGAATAAGTCGGAATCGGTTTTGTATCCAAATAAAGGGCACAAATAGAGATTTCATGCTTTCGAATGAGTTATCACGCGACCTAATCTGCCAATCCGAACCTGAGCTATACGTGTCACATGTAAAAGCCCACAAACAAACGCCGCCAAATTTAACAGTCCTAACCAATGGGATTCTTTGTTGACACTCAGAATTCAAAAATACGTTTGTCTACAAAAAACGAAAAACATACGATTTCTTTGTGAATTTATTGAGAACAGGTTAACGAGTATTTTAGTTATTATGATCTTGCAGGCCCTGAAACTGAAATCGCCGCACAGGCATACGCCACGCGAAAACCTATTCAACTACTTACAACATGAGATAGGAATATAAACAAAGTTAAAATTTGCAGTTAAATCGTAGAGACATCCTGATGGTCTTACCATCATCTTCATTTGAATGACTAATGTGTCTTTTGCGTTTTGCCCGCTTCTGAGACAGAACTGTATATGGACGGGCCCAGTCTAATGTATTGCCGTAAGGACTGGCTCCAGTCATCTTGTTATACTCCTGCATCAGCCGATTGTTGTAATCGTCCGCCGCGACAATTACATTATCCAATTTTTCTTTCACCATGGCAGTAGCTGTTGCAGTAGGTTCTTCCAATATTGCTAGTCTGGAACTCTTCACCAGGGATACGTCTTGTGGTCGCCCGAGTTTTGCAAGAAGCCACGGCTTGTTTGGCAACACCACACTACAAGAATACGACTAATAGCAACTAGCAAGCGATGGTGACACCGAGCGAGCGTGGTTTCAATATAAGTTATCATTTCGCTTAATCACATGTAACAGGCTATGTTAGATATACACCACCCTATGACCTTTTGAACCCTGAACCGTTTGAAAATCATAAAACATCGTCGACCATAAACCCATCGAAAACAGCTGACAACGAATGAGGTATTTGTGCTCGTGACTATATATATATAACCAAACCATAATATTCAGCCTACCGGAAACCTATATAGACAATTCTGATGACCTGTACGCTATACGCAACCAAATATGAAAACATACTATATTCTGGAAATCGAGTTGACACTAAACCTATTGAAACCCCATGAAAAGGCACGAAATGTAAACACTGGACTATATGTAACCAAATCAATGTATTCAGCATACCAATTCTATTTAGACTATTTTTAATGCCATGTACCAAACGACTGAAGAATGACTATATTCTAGAAATCTGGTTAATTGACCTTAACCCAATGAAAACGTCTGAAATTGTAATATAATCAGGTTAAGACTATAGATAGCAAAACCATAGTATACGGCGTACTTTATAACCTAATAGACACTTATTGTAAGATAAAACACGCAATAACATTCTGAAAATTGAAAAATCGCTATTTCTGGCAAAGGATCGACGAACCTTATTCGGCCCCAAAGTGGCCCACTGAGAAGTCTCACAAAAAAAGTCAACTCAGCAAAGATGAGCTGGTTCTGTGGTGGTCTCTATTTTTACACGCGAAGCTGCGATTAGACGTGAGCTGCGAAACACTGGTACCCCTTTTACCAGATTTACAAAGAGCATTTAAAAACTGTTTTTGTCATTTTTACCCCGAAGATAATGTCGGCACTGTTCGCGTTCCACTAAAGGGCACACCCTCGTCACTACTGCTATCGAATAGGTAAACTATTTAATATAAAATAAAAATTTACCGAAACCAATCCATCCTAAAAAGAGATATGAGCGACAGAAACAGACAAAAAACTTTTCACGATCTTTACCCCTAGCGCCATCAGTGGGAACGCCGCTGCCTTCGCTCGCTCTGCTTCATTAACAGTTACAAAAATACGTTGTCTGTTGCATTTATGTCCAACCATAACCATAAGCGCTAGCTTACATCCTATACATTATACGAGGGAATATCATAATACACTAGGATTTTACGAACTCTTTCCTTCGGTAACCACGACAGTTACCTTAATATTGCAGTTCAACCCTATTCGCTTTAATGCACAACGAATTTGCCTGAATATAACGCCACGGTATTTGAGACAGGAAGAATGCCAATGTCGCGCAAGGCACCTAAAATTTTGAGTGGTGTTTTACTGCAGCTAAAAATTTACAAGATAAGTTTCTAGAAGCATCATTGTTGAAAATGTATTACCGAAGTCAGTTCAAAGGCAAAATTATTTGCCAGAACACGGAATTTAAGACCAAAACTATGCAAACTTCTCAAACAAGGCTGCAATATATTCCAGTCTATTCTGGATAATTTTCGTTATAATATTTTTCACACGGTTTTGCGATTTTTTATCATTTTCAAAGTTTCGATGTGCTTTGCCTTTACCATGCATTCCAGAATGCCACATTTCAACGAAGATACAATAATTGTCTGGGCGGAGCGTACAAAGCCATAATTACGTTGACGAGGAGTTTCAGTTGCGCATGTGTAAACCGGGAGGGACAACTGTGCTAGGCGATACCAGCACTGGAGGGGACGACCAGGTTTGAAGTGCGGCAGACCTGTCCGAATAAAAAGGCGTCAAAACAATGACGTTGAGAAGTAAAATGAGAGAACAAATACAGAAAAGCAACTGAAAGAGCTACTCAGGGCATATTAATAATGTAGACATTTTTGGTTCTTCGATACTTTTTAGATTAATACAATTTGATAACGACGTTACTGCATTGTCGAAGGCGGGCAAGTTGATGGATCTAGTGATATATATTAAAACCGCTGTTTTTCAGAGAGATGTTTCACTAATACTCAATTTTTCTAAATTTTTTTATATAATAGAGCCGTAGCCTATATATTTTTTGCAAAAAAATTAGGATTTCTCGTTAAAGAAAATACGCATAATTTAATTTTTTGGGCTAACGCCTAAGCTTTGCAAGAACTGATGGACTTTTTCAAAAAAATGCGTATCGTCGCATCGAAAACCAAAAGCCCATGGTTCGAATTTTTCTGGAAATTGCCACTGCATGAATGAAAAGCTTATATTATAATCTTTAGTTGGATTTAACACAGTCTTCTACTATCCTCTTACTTATTGCCCAAAGAACACCCGTACTCCACGTTTTTCAATGCCAACCTATGTTTTAATATTGTCCAAAACTGAAGCTGCGCAAGGCGAAAAATGCTAAATTCTCATGTAAACACTCGACTACACTGGGGAAATAAGCCAATAAACTACGCTACGAATGTTTAAAAAGGATAAAAGCTGTTAACCGCGGAAAAATAAAAATGGGTGTTCTACATGCCTGAAAACCATCTGCAGAGCAAACAAACCTTTCCATATCGTCTTCGTCGAACCACGCCGGTTTAGGTTCCGTCGCTTGCGTGCTTGTTTTGTGTAATTTCCTTGAGTAATCTCTCATCGTACTACCGTTTTCAGCGTCCAACTCTGTTAATTTTAGCTTACAAACTGAGCCATTTTGTTTCTTCGACGAAGACTGCCGCGGTGCTTCAATGCTCTGCTTCTTGCTGCTCGATCGTCCGATTTTGCATGGCGTGAACGGTTCTTTTTCTGTGTAGATACTGGAACTATTTTCGAGTTTGATCGGAATCTGATCCAGGTCCGCTTCACTTATTCGAGACTGAAAATAAGCGTAATCGGGTCAGATTTGTGTAACGTTGATTATATATAATCTTAAAGAAAATTATTACGAAGTGCTGGTCTGTCCACAGTGGGGGTGGTGGGACCTCCCACTTTCAAATCCCCCAAGTTTGTGAGATTTTACCTAATGTCCGCCCCCCACTCGACCGAAACCCCCATGTTCAACTAATTTCAAAATTTTTATATGTCTGAAAATTTGTTTTTTGTTTGCAAATTGTTTTTTAAATATTAGTTACCACCATTTATAATGCTAAAATATTGTTTTTAGCTCGAAAATACGTTCAGGGTAGTAAAACTGCGTGAAAATATGATAATATTTAGTATTTTTAAGCAAAATTTACGCCACCCCACTTTTAATTTTCCGCCGAGAATAAACATGGGCCCCCGAAGCTTCTCCCACTTTTCGGAGGGCTGTGGACAGGCCAAATCACTCCATGTTCGTGAGATTTTCCCCATGTCCGCCCCCCACTCGAGCCGAAACCACCCATGTTCAACTAATTCCAAAATTTTTTTTATGCCTGAAAATTTATGTTTTTTGTTTGCAAATTGTTTTTCAAACATTAGTTACCACTATTTATAATGCTAAAATATAGCTTTTTAGCTTTAAAATACATTCACGGTAGTAAAACTGCGTGAAAATATGGTAATATTTAGTATTTTAAGCAAAATTTATCCCCCACTTTTAATTTTCCCTTGAGAAGAAACACGGGGCCCCCAAAGCTTCCCCACTTTTCGGAGGGCTGTGGACAGGCCAGCTCAGTGTACAAGTAATGAAAAACTAAACCAAGATATTACCATTGCTTCGTAGACAATAGCCGACTGAGTAGTCAGATGTTTCTTACAGGGCACGGAACACAAATAATATGGGCACTAATGGCTCAAGGTCATATCGGAGCCCAGGTCCTATGTATGTAAGGACTAATATCCTGTGATATAAAGATAATTTTAGCTAATTAACACCAGCATGCCGATGCTCCGTGAAGCAGGCTTTCCAATCAATTGTTTACCTTATTGTAGGTAAGCTGAGCCACATAATGTATCTTGATTTGTTGAATCCTCACTAAGAATCTAGTCCACTAGAGCACCTATAAATAGCACACCTAGAGTTCACATCATATACTCATCGAATACTGAAGATAAAATACCTATTTCTAGAAAAATAAGGCTTGAATGGCCCTGGATTATTTTATTTTCAATAATGATCTGTTCAGTCGGCAATTTTCATCTCGGAAATCAGTAGCGTGAAAATACTTAACGAAATGCAGAGCTACATTGTGAGGTACAACGTATTACATAACATTTCTGTGTAGGAAACCGATCTAACACATTAGATTCTTCGATTAAAGTAGTATCTCGACACAAGACAAGATCACAACAGACTTTATTTCTGAAACAGAATCAATGTAATCAAATAGCGCAAGTACACATTCCTTTTTCTTCGGAAACAGTATACTCATCGGCAATGTAACAAAATTATGACAAATTTTTGTGGTGACTGTATGGCTTCCGAACCGATAAATTTTTTTGCCATTCTGTCTACAACCTAGCCTCGCGTCAATCTATGACCAGAGTCTTGGGAAATTTGGGTATCTCGCCGTAGATTTGGCATAGGTCAAAATAATATTGTATTAAGTATTAATTCCCGAACAGCTCTACCCACGCTCGCAGATTTAATATACTACTAAGACTGTGATTTATACAAAACAACGTTTATAGCCATTCTTAACTTGATATGACGGCGACAGACGAAAATATCATGTTTGCTTATAACTGTACTTTGGGTTATACTTTCCACTTTCTATATTGGGCTGTGCTGTTACTTCTATGCACGGGTTCGTCCAACTCATTGTAGCCAAGAGCAAGTCTACAGCTATTTTACTATCACTACTTAATAACTATATCCATAAACACTAGAACAATCAAACTTCTGCTCCTGAAGTTGGAAGACACTACAACAGGCCTTAAACAAGCGACACAAAATCCTCGACCCAAAAGCTTGTTACACAAAAAAGCGGAATTTAATACAGTTTTTCTAAAACCGAAAATCGGCAAAATCCATTCAAACTGTCACAATACCATGTGCTCGAACAGAATGTTGGCGATTTTCATTTTTCAGAATTTTAGTACTCTGATACCTTTCCACTCCAGCGTGCACATAGATTGTTAAGTAGTAGCGAATAAGTTTAAAGTAATTGTGATGTCATGAATAAATCGATCCTATATATAAATTCCTGAAGTTCATGAGCAAAACCCACTAACTTCAAATTGGACAAATTTTAGTTCTCAAAAATGCCGATAGCTTTTATCGAATTTTCGCGAACCTAAAACGGATAGATTTCAGTCGCAGACCAGTGTTTGCGACGAATTTCAACTTACTAAACTGCGTTCGATAACAATTATTTTTATGCGAAATTTCAAAATAAGATGGTTATTGGGGCTAAGTTTACTCTCGCACAATGCAGAGAAAATTCCTACTCTAGATTATCCCTTACGTTAAGACAGTCGGTTTACCTTTCGTTTTTTGTTCTTTTTCTTTTTCGACTTCTTTAAGGACTTTTCAGGACTACTTTTGTCTTGAGAACTACTTTTATCTTCGAGACTATGTTTGCCAGCTCCTCGAGTATTCGTCATTTGAGCAACAAAACTTTCTTCACCACCAAAAACCACGTTTTCAAGATACGCTGCCATTCCATCGCACGTGTTGTCACCGAACAATACGGTTGTTGTTGACGGCTCGACATACACTGGCGTCGACATTATCAATATTTTTTGCGATTTGCAATAAAATTTCAACTCAAATGTGTGTAAACTATACACAAATGTCGAAAAACAGAGGTATAGATCCAGATACTCATACTCACTGTCCACGGTAAGAACAAGAACACCATCACAAAGACAACTACTGTAGCAAACTGGAATTCAGGGCTACACAAATGTGAACCCATATCCGCTACATTCAAAAACTATAAAACTATGTGTGAAAACCGGTGAAAATTGTGTGTAACACGTTCCGATGACGAAAATGCAAATATCAATAATAATTGTTTCGAACGGTGGCTCAGAATTCGCGAATTAAACCCAGATCCCTGGCAAAATAATTTTCGCGGAGCTTCACAAAACGAAGCGACACAGTGAAACGAAATTTAACGTTTAGCCCTTGGTGTTGGACGAAAATTTTTTTGTTTTGAATATTACTAAAAGAAGTATTTTAGTAATTTGAGAAGCACAACTACTAACAACAGTTGAACTAGCTATACTATCAAAACCGCACAAAACCAAGTTTCAAAAAGTTCGCAAGATCCGCAAAAAACCGAAACCCAGAAAACCAAGTTCCAAAACAGCTACTTATAAATTAGGAATAACTTGAAAAATTTAATCTTAACCAACCCATTATTTTACGTACAGCCCTTCAGCAAAAGTCACTGTGGCTCGATTATAGCTCGCCCGCGACCCGCTCAAGCGAAATACGTTTTAAAAATAGAATCTTGTTATAATTTTAATACTTTCGGAGCTGTACGAGAGTTAACGAGCCAAAAATGTTTCATTTTGCAAGCACATATTTTGATAACAGTGCGCATATTTTAAATACATGAACAAATACCAAGAAGCAACGTGTTGCTCCACTAAAAGATCTAAAATTTGCTCCACTACGCAAATCACAAAAACCAAAGTGGAGACAATACACAAGTAACAAACAACTGTAGCTTCAAACTAACACCCATCATAAATTAGAACCAATAAGCCGTCACTCCCAGCTTCGCTGGTTAAAAGGACCGCTTATATAATCGCAACAGCAAACCACAGTATAAACCAGCAATAGGTATACTGCCTCTAGCTAGAAAAACACAGCCACTCCGTAACACCTCCATATTTCAGAGGACACGAGGAAACACATATACTTAATCATGACGGTGTCACAGCCTGATTTTTCCCCCG
>JASANE010029133.1:0-40733 GCA_030248225.1 Trileptium ribeirensis | reverse complement strand
GTACAGAGTTTAAATTAGAAGTGGAATGAGTTACTGTATAAAGGTACACCACTGCCGCAGTTTGCCAGCCGGCCCGATAAGGCCCAACCCTGGCAAAAATTCATCTCCTGACAGAACTTCACTGTTTGCAATCGGGTGTGGGCCCGTCGGAAACGAGCCGCTTAGTTTAAAAACTCCGCCCGGCCCGCTTGTAATCAAGCGTGGGGCCACCCCAACTCCGCATTATCCGCGCTGGATGAGGCTGTGCCGGTACGCGGCCCAAAAATCTCAACTCTAACCTACATTAGAGCGGGCCAAAATTTTGAATAAATTGAGAATTTTGGCCCGCAGCCCGTGATGATTGTAATAGAGTGGCGGTCCGCCCGGCCTCAAGGCCATAATTTTCACCTGTAGTAAACACATATATACATATACATGTATATATTATCATTTAGTGTATTAATATATATATATATATACAAATACGTATTAGCATAAGCAAGAGTGCATTAGGGAAGAGTATGACATTTACCTGCAATCATATGTTAGCCCGTGTTTGATGATACGGGAGTTTTCGGCCTGGCTCCGCCCCCCCTCCCCAAAAAAATTGGGAGGGGGGCCGACCTACCATTCCCCCCCAAAAAAGCAGGGGGTCCGAGCTACCCTCCCCCGAAACTGGGGGTTTGGGGCATCTGGACCCCCAAAAACTGGGGGTCAGGCCGAAAACGCCCGCATCATTAAACTCGGGTTCATATGTGAGTGCAGGGAAGTGTCATACTCTTCCCTAATACACTCCTGATATAAGCAATATATATATAAATTAATACATATGTATATAAATACTGGTACAGAGCGCATATCTGTCTGTATCTTATAAATATTGTTGATATTTTATATATTTGTGTCATATATCTATCAACCTAACATAAAAATTTTAGTCAAAACGTCTCCACAGCAGATGACAACAATGGTAGCCATAGTAGACAAGTTCTAACTAAATCCTTTAGTTTCTCGTGTAGACATAACTTCCTAAATCTAAAACAACAGTAGCGCTTTGTGCGAGCGGCCGGCCTGGAAAGATAGCCGCTGTTTAAGTATAAATAAGCATAAAGCTACTATGATGAAGCTGTGAAACAGTGGTTGTCGCTGTTTACTGATGCTATTTAGAACAACTGCTACGACGACTAATGCTACCCAAGAAGTAGCTATTGATGCTGCCGGAGGTACGTTTTTCCAACAAACCCAGTTTCAAGCTGCACTAAGCCTCTCTAAGCTTCGGTTCCTAGTAAAAGCCTTTTAGGGAACTGACTGACGGTAGCCGTCGTCCATACTAAGTGCCCAAGGCCACATGTCGGAAACGGAATTATTATCAGTTAGCTGCAAGTGTGGCAAATCATTTCGATGCTGCCGCATCACCCACGCCAAGCACTAAACCCAATCGCTTACCCGTTGTTCTTAAAGCTCCGACCGAGATTTAAAAGACTCTTTTCGGCTAAGTGCATCATCTTTCTTCTATAATAGCTATTGTTGTTGTTATTGTTGTCAATTTCAGTTCACGCCATTTTCTCACAAAGGCTTACCGCCTGTTCTTTCCATCATTACTTTGCTTGGAATATTAACAGCTCTTGGAAACGAAAGAAGAACCGGAAGGAACGGAACGAAATATTTTAATATAAGCCAACGAAGCAATAAAACTAAACCAGGATCTTTTATGGCTTTACTTTAGCCGTTCGAGCGGAACTGGCCAGGTGGTGTTAAAAAGGGTTTAGGTAAGCCATATTTTAGGGATTTGATTTAAGTATTTCAATTTTGGGTAAATAAAGTTCTTTAATTTTACCTTGATACACTGCTATAAATTCGCCTAAATTATATTAAACTATTTTATGAAAATGTGTATGTTAAACGTTATGATATTTTAAGGTAATATTCGTAAATGAGATACAGCGTCGTAAGAAAAGACAGACAATTGCTTCTAAAAATTTTCGCTATGGTATTTGGTAAGCGGACCAAAACTTAAAAATTTTACCAGAAGAATATTGACGTAAAAATCCCAAGGTTGTCCTGAAGGATAAAAATATTAGCAAAATATTTGGATTGTTGAAAAGCAATACAATAACAGTCAGTGAAGGACTTTATCGCTGGCTATATTAACATGTGTAATTACCAACCGTTTCAAGCAGGTCCATTCCAGTGGTTAGTACGTTTATTGCACATGCAGGCGACACCACTCGCTGTATTCCGATTAACCCATACAGTAGTGGGATTTAATAAAAGTAGCAATTATTACTTATAGCGTTGGGTTTTACAGCATCTATAATTGACTAATATTTAGCGACAACGAACGCTAGTGTACCAATTATAGCAAATGCCTTGGTTCTAGGTATTAATTATTGGATATATTAGTAACAAAACTTAACGTAAAAACCAAAATCATATTTAGTCAATCGGTGTCAAAATTTTGGCTTGGATAATGACTTAAGTAGTAAAACGCATAAAGATCTCTTGTCCAATAATATTACGCCCCAGAAGGGCGGCTTAACAACATTTTGAGACCTGTCCCTATGATCTCTGCGTTCCACGACCACAGTTTTGAAAATTTTTCTTTATATATTTTATATAGTTATAATTATATATAACTATATAAATTTATTTTAAAAATATTAATATAAAGAAAGTCATAAACAGAATTGAGATATAGTCGAAACAAACATGTTCTATCATAATATTCAGTATATTTTAGACCGGCACACATTTCTAGCTGTACGGATTTGGTTGTAGTGTCAAAACAACCACACTAAATTTAGTAGCTTTATATTGTGTTCTGAATTACTGCAATTCCGTTCTATAAATTTCATCAATTCCATTCCACAAATTTGACACTGAACACTGTGCCTTCAGATCTTACATTTTGTTTAATATATTTCTAATCTCAAACGTCGTTCATTACATGTCCCTACTCTAACCACGCCATTTAACATAATGGCTTGACATTTGTTCACAGCCCAAAGTCGATATGAAATTGCTTTTTAATCTATTAATAATTCAGTAAAGATAGAGTAAAGCTAGGGAAGTATTAGGAACAGATTCTACGTTTAAAAGGCTTTGAAAAGCTATCTAAGGCAAGAACACTGTCAAAAGGTTCGCAAGTTTCAATATCAGGTGAAGGGGCTATCAGTAGCATTTTCTTAAGACTTACAATAAAACTTACATATCACTGGGACTTATTATAGTCATTTCACAATATATAATGCATAATGTTATAATATGTAATGTGATTCAATTAAATTCAGTCTGAAACACGATATAAAAACTCCATTGGTAGATACATCCATCTGTTCCAGAGGATAATACGTTTTGGACTCCATATCGTTAGCACTAGGTATACTCAATGCAATTGTCATCATTATCGCTCATTTTACATATATGGGATGAGTGGCGGGCCTACCAAATCTCTTTGAGTCGGTTGAAGGGTATAGAGGTTGTGAAATTCCTAGTCAGAAAGTCTCAATTTTCCTACTCCACTCCAGACTGATGGGTATACGAGTCCCCGAGGCCCTAATCCTCACGTACTTAATCAAAATGGTAAACTAAAACCCAGACCCTTGTAGCCCTTGATAAAAAATAATTCTCAAAGAAGAAGGAGTATCTAGTCCATATCGTTGCAAAATAACAAGCAAAAAAGGTACAGAAAGCCTTCAAAACACCCGTCAGTAAGAGGAAGGTTAAATTTATATGCCTAAATTATGGTTAAATTTATATGGTTATGTATATGCCTTCCATTCTCATAAGGGCAGTGAAGCAACACCTAAGAATTCGGGTCCCGGTGAACGGACAGAAGGCTGAACACCACGAAACCTTAGCGTACCCCCTGGGACCTGGAGCATGTATACCAGCCGAAACGATATCTACATCAAAAATTGACTAAGACTAAGTCGAACAAATACATACTTAATTGCAAACATCGAAATTGGCTTGAGATATGCCTTAGATTGAGAAGAGAGTCCAATTTAAACTTGTAGTTTTACACATCGACAAAATAAGTGAAAATATGCCTGTGTCGTAAAATCAAATTATTGCATCAACATTTCAGTTCATAAATCATATTACATATGCACGTAACATAACTCATATCGCTGATTTTCAATGTTCATGTAACTTAATTAAGCTGAGTTCGTTGATGAACATGAAATTACTTCTGCAGACACGGTTCATCAACAATCACGTAGTATCTGGGAGAAGGTTGCTTGAAAATAGCGTCCATCTTCCGATCTTTTGCTTTGTCTTTCCACCAGCCCGAAATTGGTCAAATTTGGAGATGCAGCAAAAATTTTGCTACCAATCGACTCATCTCGTCGAAGCGCTTCAGGAAATGCTACATTCGTGACAACAATTTTTTCTTCTTTTTTGGTTACCCATTGTACCCAAAATTTTCAAAAAATATTTGCTCGATAATGCGTGATTCACAGTGATTTGCGTGTACGAATTGCAATAGGTTAGGTTGTGCAATTCGTGCACGCAAATCTCTGTGAACCACGCATAAACGCACAACTTTATTTTACATATTCCAACAGCACTGATGAACTGGGACGAACGGTGTCAAAATGAGATGAATTAGTTAGGCAAGTTAAGCAATCACGTCCATTTGTGTGAAAACCCAAACCTAAAGCTCTTATGATCGGCATGGCCTTAGGCCTTCCAGGGATAAAAATTTAAACGATCACGATGATGAAAACTATTTATGATACGCTTTTGGAGGGATGGGACAACTATACATGGTACATATTGGATAGTTCTGTTCTGAGATAATTCTAAACGAAAATTAATATTCTAACACTCTGCATAACTTTTTTCTTATCATGTAGCATTCACCCAAACCTAAACGTAAATCACAGATGCGTATTCACAGCTCACACTAGAGCCAGTCTTATAATGCGAAGTTGAAGCGTCACCGTTTCGATGGTCATTTGTGATAACTTAATAAAATAGGATTATACCGACGGAAATGTCATTCTATAGTAGAAATTTGGAAATTGAAACATTGTGCCTTCAGCGTTTGTTTAAGAGTTTCTAATGCGTTGTTGCTGCTGCTGCTGGTCTTGTCTAGTGACACTAATCAAGAATGACTACTAAGCTTACGGAGACTACTAAAATTGTTCTTAGAGATCTTGAGTTGTTTTGATTTCTAGTGGTCATTGACAATAAAGCTTATCGCGTGTGACAATGCAAACTCTATACAAGTTCTAAGATTCTCAAAGTCTTACTTCTCGAATAACCACAAATAGTTGGGTACCACACGTATTCGGTGTATATATTTATAATCTGAAAGTCTTTGTTATCGAACAAAAACTAAACAGCGGTCGAATTCTAGTGTACCGAAGTGTTTTACGCCAACTGCAAATAGTTATTTACCGCACGTAATCGACGTATCTATAATATGAAAGTCTTTGTTATCGAACAAAAACTACGCAGCGGTCGAAGTCTGGTGTACCGAAGTGTTTTACGCCAACTGTAAATAGTTATTTACCGCACGTCATCGGCGCATATATAATCTGAAAGTTTTTGTTATCGAACAAAAACTACGCGGCGGTCAAAGTCTAGTGTACCGAAGTGTTTTACGCCAACTGCAAATAGTTATTTACCGCACGTAATCGACGTATCTATAATGTGAAAGTCTTTGTTATCGAACAAAAACTACGCAGTGGTCGAAGGTACACCAACTGCAGATAGTTTGTTACCGTACGTAATAGGTTTATCTTATAATACAAAGACTGTGTTGTGGATTTTTATACAAGAGAAGTACACTCGGTCACACTCGTGTTCTGTACCTCATACGATGACGTGAACGTTTTTTGGCCCCGAAGAAATGAGGGTGCTTGCGGTACACTCCAACAAGGTTCTCCGGAACTATCGGCTACAACCAAGATTTTTTGGGGGTACCAACAATCAGCTCTCCGATTGGCAACGAAATTACAGCAAGATTAGTTACCGGCGATTGCTAGTCCTGCTCTAATCTCATTGGCTTTTTGGAACCTGAAAGTTGGTACCCTCCCAGATGCCTTTAAGAGTATTCGATATCCTCAATAAACTATGCGGGGTACCTTCAGTTGTGCCCGTGGTGGAGGAAGAGGTGCCGAAAAACGACCACATAATCATATAATGTATAGTATGTATCTTTTACCACCTACCACAGTAATGTAGTGCATTGTGTAAGATATTTGACTAAAGCATTGTATGTATCTCTAATACTGTTGCCTTAAATTACGTAAGCTACACAGATTGCACTGGTTTAATTTAGTAGTAGGCTTTGTTTTCAACCTTTGTCAAACCATGTTTCGGAACGTGTAATGTCCAACCTTGGGATTGGAACATAAAAACAGCTTCTACAGTTCGCACACCATTCTAAAATGAGTCGCCGATAAACGTTTCGAGTTTCTCATACATATTTAAGCATAAACTGGATATTTTGTCATAATGTAGTCCGCTGAAAATGATGTAGATAAGGGTACGTTTATTGCAAAATCCGCTTTAGGGACGTACACCATGGTTGTTCTTTTGTCAAAATCATGATCTGAATAGTGGGACTATTCGCGTCCACATTTCTAAAATCAATATTTGCAGTTTAATGAACGCAAACATGGATTCTGCGATGTACTAACAGAATCTATGTACGCTTGAATTTGTCAACTTCGCACATTCGTCCGCGTTCATCAAATGACATGCATAATCGGACAGCCATTGTTGTGCTCTATAGCTTTAAGTGTATAAGAGTATACGTAAGAACGCAGTTGCTGGTCGAGTTTTCACCTTTAAAAGGCAAGCAAATTGCGATGCCAAATCGAAAAATATTTACCACGAACAAAACCTACGAATTGATGTATCTCAAATTTTATCTCGTACATAAGCAAAATCATCATTTGTACGCGTTCATCGCTCATATGATAGTGAACTGACTTTACAAAATAATAACTCAGGCGTACACGCCTAGTGGACACACGCATTAAAGTATTATCTTCTGCGAGCAAAGTCTACGGTAACATATCCGTGTCAACATATTGACATCAAAGATATTGTAAATAATTCTGATATAGCCATTATTGCTGGTTTTACCTGCTTCTCTTACGAGCAAAAATGTGCTAGTTTAAGCAACACTCGATTCAGCTTAACTTCAGGCCCGGCTCTAGGGTAGGGCTAACTGGGCTATAGTCCACAGGCCACCTTTGGGGACAGGCCATTTTTGGGCGACTGCATAAGTTTTAATGCCAATTTTCTAACAAAGGCTTAAATTTTTATCTAAGTCAGGCCATTCATGGATAGCGACCACCCAAGAATTGCTATGAAACTGTAACTCCAGGCCATAAATCCTTTAAAATGTCACAGTTTCGTAAGTGCATGGCACTAGCAGGCAATCATTTTACATTGTATCAAGGCAAACAGGCCACATCAAACCATCAGCCCACAGGCCACAATGAGCTTGAGACGGCCCTGCTTAACTTTCAGACAAAGCAAATATTTGAATTGTTCATGAACTGTAGCCAGAGATGCTTGGTGTTGGTTATAGGTATCCAATATATAGCTCAGTGGGGTGGACGTCCTATCTGCGGGTAAGTCTGCGGAAAAGAGGTAAGTCAGGGGAGCGAATATTTAAAATTCTTAGCAACTCATAAGTTTTCTTAATTTCTCCAAGAATTTTGCCCCAAGTTGTCCCAAATTCTGCTGGTTTTCTAAAAGGATCACTCAATTTTTTAGCTAATTTTCCTGAAATCTTACGCGCTCCGCGGACCATCGATAGCGCCTTCAAGCGCGATATAGATGACTCGTGTGTAGAGTCCGACTATCAGGGATAGCTCCACTTACCCTATGACGAATGATTATTTTATACGAAATTTTATAACTGTTTTTAATATTTGTCATATTATTTTTAAGACGTCAAGGAACGTAGAACCCACTACCGTGTACTACATTTGCCGTACAAACCATGCTGGACTAGATATTTAAATATATATATATAATAAGTACATACTACAATATACGGTACGTCCTATCTATCCATCACGTCATGCAAGTAAAGCAGTGTGTAAGCGCTCCATTGGTTCAATTTCAGTTATATAAATAGGCACTGAATTTTGTCGATACTTACTGAATTAAATTCGCTGCGGTGCATTTCATCAATGTTAATTGTTTTGATTCAGCGTTTCAATTAAATCCATTTCTGCAATACATATATAAATGATTCAACAATAAAACTTCCTATTTTGAATTCTTCCGGCTACTGCATATAGATTATTGTAGGCTTAGTTAGGCTGTTGCATGATTTGCCCTAAGATTTGTACACGGTTTTTACAGGACGATAGTACAAGGTTGAACGAGTAAACTGTATAACCATGCGTAGAAATATATGATTGCACGGCTAGCCGTGCTACAACTAGTGACATAAGTTCTAACACAGTTTTATATTTTATAAACTATGTTACAACACACATTATTTACTTAGAACATAGCATGTAATTTGTTATAAACATCTAAACGCATATGACTATCAAAAAGTCACTTCTAGTTTACAAGATCAGTATTTATATATACAGATTTCATAGAGCAAGGAGTGCAAATAGAAGACAATTTTCCTGCTTACAAATAGCGGCAGAAAACTAATGCTTTCCCGGAATCCCAGGTAGAAACATTAGTCGACCAATTTTAGTGTGACTTTTACATTGTTTCTATAGCAACGTAATGTATTATTATATATTGTACTAATATAATTACGTGATATATGTGGCAAACGGCAACTTATATTGTATCAAAATAAAGTTAGAATTAGAATTTTGTACGATTGATCTATAGTAGTGTATCATTATAGCTTGTTATTTAATTTAGTTTAGTAAACTTGCAGCATGCGTCTTTTATACGTTTGCAAATTTCACTTCTGTCTATTGAAAAATCTGACCGTACCTGCAGAAAGCTAGAACTGTGATATCTGAAAGCCAGGGATGTAGTTTAAATAATTGTTCGCTCGCACAGTACATGTATTGTATAGTAAAGGAGCCATTTAATGAATTGTTAGGATGCAAAGCTGTCATTTAAGGAACATAACGCTATTTTTACAAGCTTAGTCAGGACACACTGAATGACAGACTCTGTTGAGTACAACAGACAATAGTAAGTCCGATAGTTTCAGCTAATGTTAATACTGTTATTATTCATTTAATATTTTGTTCCCTAATACCTTTTTTACGATTTAAGCAACAAATAACATGCATTTAAGGAACCCGTTCGTTTTTTACACAACAGCTATATTTAAAACAAATTTTCATACCATAGTCACGGAAATATCACTTATCAATAACGGCAGCTATTAATTTATTATGTCCTCTATGAATGTGGGTCTACTTGTGTGGTAAACAAATTCATTTTTCAATTCAATTCATATGGCAAATGGGATTCACTGTGAGAGGGGATAGAGCTGCGAAAAGGCCTAATTTTCAAGCCCTGTTGAACTCTTCCCGAGCAATGTCCGCTCCCCCTCTGCTCTCCCATGGATACAATCAGGCTCGATCGGATGATTGTTTGTAGCATTTCTGCGATTTTTAATCCCAGTTACGTTGGGCGTGCTCCTAGCTTAACCTAAAGAAACCAGATTTCTTGCCCCCGGGTGAACTAGTTCGATCTGGGTGCCCCTTAGTTCGGTTCCTCCACGTACTATCGATGCAACTTGGTAAAGCCGGCAAGAATTTCTTGGCTTTCGAGGCTTTCAAAACTGAGGCACGGTAACCTCTGGTATCTTCATTACTGGAAAACAACTGTGTTATACGTGTTAGAAGATATTTTAGGAGCCTATTCCAGCTCTTCCAGATACACTATATTCCGATCTCGTAGCAGATCTTAAGCTCTTGGCTCGGTTTGACTCTGGCCTGAACCTAAACTGACACCTCTACTAAATGGACAATATAATAAGCTTTTTATTGTAGCCGCGAATGTCCTCGTATGCAACCTTATTTATAAGGTGAACGTAATAAAAATGCAGTAACCCTTTCACGCCGAACTGTCTTTTGGCATCAGCGCATTTTGCAACGCATTGTGATAAATACGTATGACGTATTATATGTATGATTGTTATTCAATTACTTTGCGAGGTTCTTTAGGGAACCGAGCACAGTTCGCCAATAGCGCAATGGTTTGCGTGCACCTTTCGCACCAATGCAGTCAGAATACGAACCATAGAGTCCCCATGAATTTGTCAAACATTAGACGATACAGAAACTAGTGCGGCCGTTAAACATTGCCGTTAAGAAAGTTAGAGGTAGTTCCTTCCTACAGAGTTGTGAGCGGTGAAACGCCCGTAAAATTTAAACCCGTGGCTGTGATAGTTCATTGTTGAACATTACAAAACCATTATACTGTAAACAGCTTCATGCATGAGTAAACTTAAGGTGCGCCCTCTACTATCACCTTTTGGGATAGCGATTGGCAAGCGCTTGTGCGGTGTATCAACCATCCGTCAACAAATAATTAAACATAAAATTAGCGTTTTGGACACCGCATCCAAACCGTTATTAAACAAAATATTGGGCTATTAAGATTAGCTCAAAAACATTATAACCGATTAAAGAAGGTTTGACATTTGACGTGCAAAAATTTTAATTTGTTCTCGAACCAAACTTCCTCTATTTAGTGTTTCTAAAGTTGCACATCACATATGATGTTCGTGAACTATATGTATTATCAATACTACAACGAAATGCGTCAGCGAGACAAAAAATGCAGAATGCGAGTCGCCAAATTGTGCGTTGTGAAACGAAACAGCAAATATGTGCATTGTGTTAGCGAACAGAAACTACTCTATTCTGTAATCAGTCGCTCTGCGTTCTCGAACGGAAATTTTTGAATTTTGAATTGGCTATTGCAATGAATGTTTTGTTCTCTACCAGCATTTTGTACATAGTTCCAAAAGTGGGTGTTGGCGGCGCAGCTTAAGTTTACTTATGCATCATAATATAGTGAATTCTTAGGCAGTCACTAAAGAATAGACAACGTGATTTTTTGTAGCCCCTTCTCTGCCGCCCGACCACGTCGTTTAAACCGACAGTTTGTCAATATTTTAGACAGATAAGGTTTTTGTGAAATTTATCAGAACCCAAATCGTGATTTTTTGCAACAACGAAGAGTGGAGAAATTGCGTATTAAAGTTTTACTGAGGATACCCAATAACAAGCTTTTTAAACAGCGCGCAATAAAAGGACCAACGTAGGCGCTTCTATGACAGTGTCAACCACCCCAGTAAAAGACATCGTGAACAGGGAATCACTTCATCATTTCGACAGCGGCCACCAATGAAAACCAACTAGTTTTCTGGACATTACCGTATGAAGGGGACTCCCTTAACACCGACCTAACTAAACAGATCCTATTCGTCGTCTCTACAAGCGCCCACGGTTGACATTTAGAAAACTCACGCAGCGGGGAACAACCCACAGATAACTAGCTACTAGCCAATGTTTGACCCTATAGGTTCTGTTTTCCTGTCATTTTAGCTCTTTAACACCTGCAGTTGTTAGGCAGCAGTTTCAAAACGTTGTACTAAGTAATTGCGCCGCGTACTGTGTGATTCTGCGCGTATTGTTGTTCGTGCGCTTTCCGAGAAGTCTTAAGGATCGGAGTAGTTGCTTTCCAAGTCTCACGACGACCAATAACTGTTCATCGATACTCGAAACACAAATTAATACATGACGTAAAGTATTCATTAAAATTTGGTATACCACCTGCTTAATATATCATGAAACAGCTGAACTGTAATAGTTATTTAAGCTTGATATGTTCAGCTTCCTCTAAAACGGCGCAGCGCTAGATCTGCCGACATAGAGAGCGAAGAAAATCAGCACAGAAAAATTGGATAAGTTGTTAAACATTTGAAAAACGTCAAGAAGGAAAGAGTAGGAAAACTAGAAGCTAAAAATAAAAATATGCCGGATGATTTGAAATTAAAATTGTTTTTCTGCTTTCGTGTTTCCACTTTTATCACTTTTTCTGCCACGAAAATAAGACAACCGTCAGAAAGATAAATAAACTATATGTGTACTACTATGGAACACACCGAACGTCAAAATTTTAGGTAGAAAAACGAGGACCCGGAACCATATGGGCGCGACCATCTACATAAGCCTTTGTTTCTATAATAATACTTTGCGTCATTTCTCATTGTTCGACCCTTGTAACAAGTAAAAGGAATCAATGCAATTACTACTTCTCTGTTCTAGTACATATACTAAAGTGTCGTAGATTGCTCCATTTTTTTTATTTTAGCAATGCTGCTCTGTAATACCGACACTTGTTCCACTAAATGACATTCCGCGTTCCTTAATGGACAAAAAAATAAAATTTCGATTTTTTCATGCATCAGTGCCTAGCGTCTCTGATTTTCTAAAAACTGACGACAGTACAAACGTATGACAGCATCTGGGCTTTGATTTTGATGAAAATTCGCTGTTAGATGCTACCGCATTCGCTTCAAATCCCTCGCTTTCCAAGTCATCACTTGATGAATCTTTTGTTAAATATTCTAGGTCGCTTTCCTCCATTTAATAGTTAGTATGCAAGAAACTTTGCAACATTTAAAGTGTGCAATTAGTCGTGGTTATATAAAATAACTATATTTCATTAAAAAAGGACCCATGGGTTTCGCGAAGGAACATGTTTCATCGTGGAGCTCATGGCCCGTATATGGGCCATCATATTTTTGATCCTGATATTTCTGAACATGATCTATTGATACTGAATGATACAAAACTGTAAATGCTTTTAAGACATTCCTACATGTTTAGCACCTATGAAGTAAATTAATAAACTTTTAAATAAACTATTGTCAACTCTGAGTAAATTAATACAGACACTGTTTTCAGTTATTTCATTTACTGAATATACGTGAAAACATAATACAATCGTACAAAGCGCTAAACAATATAAATAAGTCCAAATATTCAAAGCAACAACATAATAAATATCAATATGATAATATGACGTAATACAGTCTTCTGTTATATGTCGTTTGTCATCGTATGTTGACAAACTAGTCTTATTGAGAATTACTGTATGGAGTAAATGCTTGCTTGATCGAATCATGTTCATCTTGTAACGTATTCTTTCGCTGCTCAAGAGAGTGTTGATCTAATTTTGGTGCTTGATATTCTTCTGCACAGCCGATTTCGTTATGCTTTTTGTCCTTTTTCCCGACGCCATCACCTATAGAAACGCTGCATATCTTCGAGCCCAATCCGAAAAACTCAGCAACCGGTGCCATCCCCGTGTGATCCTTCGTATTGTCCAGCACCCCTTCTTGTTGACAGTCTAATGAAGAGGGTGATACAGTGGGTAGTCGCTTGTGTCGAAGATTGATGCATTTGCTGCTATATCGTTGTAAATATTATCGGTGTTGATTTGAGAGCAAAGTAAATGAAGAGAGGTTTGCACCGTTTGCCATATGACGCCTTCATGTATGTATGGTGAAAATCGTACATAACTGTCCTTGACAGATCGAGAACCGTGAATCCATGCATATTGGTTTGCATAGATTATCTGTTTTACGTACCATTTCATCCCTCCGTATGGTAGGTATGACAGAGACAATGTTCGCAGTGACTCCGCATTTTGTCGATATCTAATGGGGCGTTTACATTAAATTGAGTGCAGGCTGACTTAGCATTGTCCAATAGTCGGGCGCCACTATCACATTGTCCTACAACAGTGAAAAATCAACTATGAAGACATATATAGCAGCTTAGCGACACTCTCAGGTTTTGCAAACTTGTGAGCTCAGACTCAGATATCTGTCCTGTATAGTCCGGGCTCACCGTATATGATGTAACACTGCATTAGGTATAATGTTAAGCTTAAGCTTATGCCAAATTTTGAATTTCCAGGTTGGACAGCTGCCATATTTTGTATTTTGCAAAAATTTTAATTTCTCGCGCTGGATAGCTTCCAAAATATTAATAAATCGCGTTGGACTGCTGCCAAAATTTGAATTTGCCGCGCTGGAGAACTGCCAAAATTTAAATTTAGCACGTTGATTGGCTGCCAAAATCTGAAATTCCCGCGCTAGTCATTTGCCGAAATTTGAATTTACCGCGTTGAACAGTTGCCAAAATTTGAATTTCCACCGGTGGACAGTCGCCAAACTTTGCTTTTCGCTAAAATTTGAATTTCCCGCGCTGGATAGCTACTAAAATAAAAACTAACCGCCTTGGACTGCTGCCAAAATTTGAATTTTCCACGTTGGAAAGCTGCGGAAATTTCTATTTCCCCGCCGGACAGCCGTCGAATTTTGTATTTTGCTAACATTTGAATTTCCGGGCTAGGTTGCTACTAAAATAGAAATTAACCGGGTTGGACTGCTGCTAAAGTTTGAATTTACCAGCCTGGAGAACTGTTAAAATTAAAGCGCTGGTCAGCTGCCAAAATTTGAATTTACCGCGTTGGACTGCTGCTAAAATTTGAATTTACCACACTGGAGAACTGCTAAAATTTAAATTTACAGCGATGGGCAGCTACCAAAATTTGAGTTTACCGCGTTGAACGGCTGCCAAAATTAGAATTGTCATCAATAAATATATTACTTAATATAAAAATTACGCTATATGTCTTATTATAACTATTTATAACAGTGCGGCAAGACGGGTAAATCTGTTCCACATGGTTCCGCCTAGCCATATGGACATTATATAGAGCTCTCTTTAACCTCAGGACAAAATTGATAGCCAGCCTGAATTGTGCCAATATTCCATACAGTCACGCTTCACTGTAGGACAAACTAGAGACAAAGCGTACTCAAGTTATCTTAAATGCACAATAACATGACGAAGGGCAGACAGTGTCGCCTCAGAGCGAGAGATGATTGACAGTTAAAAACACACCAATATTCGTAAGCGTAGAGAAATCCGGAGCCATAGAGTCAATTTTTGAACATTGACAGCGAATGCGCATGCACGACTTTAGGCGGCAGCGAGTTCCGGACACGAACTATACGATGAGCGAAAAAGTATCAGCGACAGCCGAGACGAGCAATATCGGACGTTTCCAGTTTGAAGTCGTGACCACGTGTACAGCCAAATCCAGAAAATAAGTACTTTGAGAAGTCTAACACTATCTCGGTATGTACCATCTTGTACAGCAGTATTACGTCACTCCTAACTCGCGGAGCAGTAAATGACGGTATACCGAGAAACTATAGACGGTCATCGTACGGAAGGTGGCAAATCGCTGGAACAAGTTACGTCACTATTCCCTGGACTTTTTCTATGGCGAAACGTCTGTCATAATATGGGCACCATACATTAACGGCGTACTTTACATGCGGCCGAATTAAAGAACGATAGAGCTGCAGCCAAACGATTTTGACCAATGACGAATGGTTACACGTAGGAGGAATACAATCCTTCTAGGTTTATGGGCTACCAAGTATTTATAAAATGACGCAATTGTCTTTTATTGTGATAAAATTTGCTGCTGCTGCGTTAAATCTGCTGCGCAAACATATATATCAATGTGTCTTTAAACTCCTTTCTGAAACATATTATATATGTACAATAATCTTACGTAAAACGAACATCCATGGCTGCTTCAACAGTGCGGTCCCAGAAGGTGGCACATTATGGTCGGAAAATGCAAAAGCTTTTAGAAATATCAAAGTTAACATTCTTGTAAATTTTTCCCTTGCCCGTGTTATATTGTATCATTGCGCATACTAATACATCAGTGACGTCTTCGACACCGTGGGAGTGGATTACACGTATAACATCTGAAACAAAGACGCTGATCTGTAAATAGATGGCAAAGAACAACTGCTTTGAACTGTAAATTGCATGTTCGATCTTTTTCAGCAATACAAAATGCAATGCATGTGTGATTATGGAATTGATAAATCTCATTTTATGTCTATCGAACACGGTCACAAGGAGAACACTGTGTTTTCCTATTAAACTATGCGGTACAAATCCGAAATGTTAGCAGCATACGCGCTTGATCACAACTGTGTAATTATCACAGCTGAGTTTTTTCTACAATTTTTAATAATTGTATGCGCTACCTTAAAAAATAAGACGCTAAATTCAAGAAATGTTTATGTATATTTCGGACAGTAACAATCTTAATGTCAGAAGCGTCATACCCCTTCCGTCGACAGGTGTGCCGACCCCACCTGGTGCCCAACGCGCGAACAGATCACTCCACGCCTCCCCTCTGCACCGTAGGTGCCGCAAAATTTTGCGAAATGTAGAAACCTTTAAGGAAATATCGGGTACACTTTAGCAAAAATTGCCAAGAGTTAACAAAAATGGCGAAAACTGAGCAATATTGGTGAAATCATTAACTTCTACAAATTTCGACGTTCTATTTACCTGCCATAACCGCAACCCCCTCCAACCGGCTGACTACCTTGGAGGCCGAAGACCGACCTCCCACCTCCGTAGAACGGGTTACCATCCCATAAGACCTCGGACCTAGAACATGTATGGTTAAGATTTTTAGTCAGAACATTGGATTGTTGTTATAAAACTGCGAATGCACATAACAATATTCGAGCGTAACAAATAGAACGAACAACCGGACTTCCCTGAAGAGCGCCGATTCCGCCGATTCCGCACCACACCTCTATCTGTCATATTCCACAACCGGCTGAGCCCCTTCGAGGCCGAAGACAGACGTTCCGTCGCCGTGGCACAGGCTACCATTCCTTGCGACCTCGGACCTTAAGTATGTATGGTTAAGAATGTGCGTAACATTGGATTGTTGTTATAAAGCTGTGAGCATACGTTACAACATTCGAACGTAACAACATTAGCAATGTTATGACATGCAAGCACTTATGAGTTACAACGTACCGAAATTGTTACGCAGAACCCGCTTGGCGTAACAACTCACGAGTGTTGTTACATACTATCGAATGTAACGTTTCCATACACACGTGTGTATATGCTGACGATGTTGAGTAATTGCACACATTTCTCTGTTAACGACGCGGCATGGCAATGTAAAATCATAGCACAGAAGCATAATGGACGATCGAAATAGATAATTGTACTGGAAGATTTACTGGGTCGAGTGGCGTAATGGAATTTACCACAGTTTAACATCTCATATCGGTGTCGGCTTTTGCAGGGCGATTTCGGCGATAACGTGTGAGACTAAAAATGTACCAAATTTTCAAATAAATATTACAGTTGGGTTTTACTATGAAATATTATATAGCACTGTTGACAAACATGCACAATATAGTCAGACAAAAGCTGAAAACAATGTCACAGCGTGAAACCTTTCGGCATTGCCATACATAAACCCTTGCAAAAATATACTCAGACTTTGAATCCCCTGCATGTATAGATGCAGAAAACACGCTATTACCCTTCGGCAATATAAAGCTTCACATATACGTAGCAGCGCAGTATATATAAATCCCATATAAAAACACAAGTGTTCTTGCAATTATCCTGCCTTCCTTAAAGCTTTAAACTCAATTAATAATAGCTTGAGTGAAGATGGTATGCTGTTTCAACAGCATATGTATTTACATGCATAGGATTATCCAAATTTTGTTTAGATGTTTTTGATATGTAATACATCGTGAGATCAAGGCTAACCAGGAAAATATTTTCAGGAAAATACCAAAATAATCATGCTGTAAGCAATGTAAAATATTCCATTTTGTTTTACAAAACCATCCATATAAGAGTGTGACATTCGCAACTAATTTATGAACAAAGCCTACTAGATAGGAATTTTACCATTTAAAAATTATATTATGACAGGGATATCGAAATATTGTTAAGTTTCTCAGTTTTGGATAATTACAAAAACACAGACTCAAATTATATAATCTAATTGTCGAACTGGCCTTATTTATAAATAGGACGAAATATTATGCGCCGAAAAAGTATGATATTTAATTGAAAAAGATTTTAGGTTTAAAAGAATCGGGGAGACGAAGAAAACATTTTTATAAAAATGACAATTTTTCTCGGATTTTTATAATCGAATCACGCACACGTTGCTCGCACTACGCTTGCCTTTTTGTATTTTACCTCAGCTCTATTTGTGGTGCTCTATGTGCAATTTTTTACTAACCGGAAAATACCCATGTCAAAGCAAAGTTGGTGTCGCACAGTTCCCAGTGTCAGAGATTCATTGACCCACATTCGACTGCTTGTTTGCACCCTTCCCAGTCGTCGCCCTTTTAGCAGCCCTTAAGAAACCGTACGTTACGGCCATGCAACTTACTTATGTCATAGAGCGTTCATCTTGCACGCTCTTAACGCATTAACAGGGCCGTTATTTTTGTAATAAAAACGCCGACAGTTAGCATAACTGGGTGTTTCCAGACCTAGGGTACCTTTGCAGGGAGCAAAAAACGCATACCCGAAATAGTCCAAGCCAGCTGACACCAAACAGACACCAAACAATAAGTCTCCAATGACACATATATCGCAGGAATACCAAGCTATACGCGCAAAATAAAGCCTCAAATTCGAACCAAAATAGAATTTCAGAAAATGGCAAGGTAACACAAGGTTCCTATGTCATTTTTACTCGAAATCTGATGAACTATACCTACTTCGAAACATATTTGCAAAATTTTTAGAACTAAAAAGTGTGATCAAAAGGGCACGGGGTCTTAAAGTTTTAGAATTTTGGCCTTTAGAAGTTCGATCTTCTAATTATTGAGATAGGAATCGTCGAATCTAGGAAAATGTTTAAAAAGCGTCATTTCAACAATTTAGATACACTGATCTCCGTGATTGCTACATTTTATATATAAATATATAAGTTATAAATAATATGTAATGCCTTAAACTGTGATAACTAGCTGATTTAAAGGCAAAACATGTAGGTTTTCATGTACGAAAAAATAATTTCAGATGTTTCACTGCCAAGCAGCACGCATTACAATTTCTAATTAAATCAGCCGATAATGAGTTTACGAGTGTTATTCTATACTGTTACAAGCTCCTTTTAAACCAAAACATGATATACTGCAGCAGAAAGCGCTTTGCTAATATACGCTTCAATAATTTATTTTTTGGGCTAAGGTCTAGCAGGACAGTATTTTATACACAAATGCACAATATGGTCCAAAATACCGCGGGGCCATTACTGCACGAAATTCGATAACATACGCAAAAATTGTATCAGACCCACAGCTATGCAGAAAAAATATTATACTATTTTGTAGCAAAGATCTAGCCTCAAAATTGCGCCTTTTACCACATCCGCTTAAAACTATGGCGCTAACGATCCCAACGAATTTATAGACCTCGTATATGTGTTCTACCTTCTGGCTGTTAACTGGATGTTTACTACATAACTGACCTTCAGATTTTGAAGTTCAGTTTTTTCGTTTTTTGCAACTTTTTAAGTAATTGAATACCAATTGTTATTTTATGCAATTAATACTCATTTTTGACAGTTGAGAATTAAGTGACTTTAGGTGCTCATTGTACCAATATCATAAATACATATGTTCTCATGTGAATGTATCATTTTATAAAGGTTTCTGTGCGTCAGTGTTACCTCATTTTATGACTATTATGTGCAACGAATACCAAACACATCAGAATTGCAACTTACCTTCATGAAACATGAAAATTTCTCGGGGTAAAGAAAAAATATAATGGGTAAAACTTTCGGATAGGTGCTTGAGGGAAGTGGCGGATAGGGGTCAGTCCCTTCTCGTCCCCTTTAACGGAACACTAACATTTCGCACTTATTTAACATATTTATCTCGCCACAATATTGTATTTATTTATAAGTTTGACAGAATTATTTTCCAACACCCAAAAGTGAGGAACCGCTTGACTGATGTGTCGATATGGTTCAAATAATATGCTTTATAAACCTATGTGTAACAGGATGTAAATTATCACGATATTTCCGCTGTTGACGGCAAAACTCGAACGACACCGTTTCGTGCTAAATTTTGTTCGAATTCGATTGATGTGGTTGTACAAATCTTGGTAATGAATTTGCACATCAGCAATGAAAGTAGCTTAGGGTATTATTCCATAGGCTGTTGTTATGACGGCGTAATGTCGTATCTTTAAAATTTAGGAACAAATGTATATAAATTCTGTAATATATAAAAGATGCCGTCTGTTCAATTTACTCACAATATGTCGCCACGTAAAAACGTACACTATTGACTTCACTTTTAATTTCACACCTTGTTACAGGTTAGGAGAACCCTCTACATAAATTAATAGCACAGACATATAAGTTTTCGGTCAAAATAGTAGTACAATAATTGTTTGGCATTTGTAACCGAGAGAAGAGAGACAGATATTATAAGCCTCTAAAAACAAATCAACCTTCAGGTTGAGTAGATTTCGCTTGAGAGAGTGTTCGGCCCTTATGGAGTATCCCTCCTTACCTCGTATCAGCTCCTATGCCTTTAATAGTCTTACTCTCAAGACGCCATGTCTTCGGATGAAGGAAATGAATTTAGATGAAAGGCGCAGTAACCGTCAAATTATTATATGCAAAGCGAGGCTTGTGGTTTCGCGTACAATTGAGTATAGCACGAACAGTGCAGCCGAAATTATAGTACCATGCTGAATAACTATTACATACATTGATATGTGTGTAATATTTAGTATGGACGATCGACAGTTTATATTATTCGCTATAAACCGCTCTTCGTCCATAACAAATATTACAAAGACTTCGTCGTTTGTAAATACTGTTGCAAGCGAAATATCGCTAGTAGCTAAAATATTACAAACATATCTTGGTCCGTAGCAGTTGTTATAATCCACGGGTCGTCTGTAACTGAAGTTAAAGACGCCTGTTCGTCTGTAACTTAATGTAAGGCGGTCGATTGTATGTAACAAGTCATGGACGACCGATGGTTTGATACACAAGTTTTCGATTCGGTCAATGCATTATCCTGTGAACGCCGCATAACCATTGAGTTGACAGTTTCGTTTTAGACTAGAACTAAAACATGTAAAATAGCGGAAAGAAAATCGTGTGCTAAATTTTTTCAAAGTAAAGAGATCCTTTAATGTTGAAACATGAATTGTGCATATCCATAATCAGAAGGAATTGATTGTAATCAATGTTTATTGATTTGGTTTATGAATTATGCTCTAACACATTGCATCGTTTTAGAATTTTTGTTACTTATATAGAGAAAACTTAAAACCCTTTAACGGTCAAAATTAGTAAGATGGTTGTTTTGCGGCTAATGGCCGTTATGCACAAAGTATTTAGCAGGAATGCTTCGATTATCTAATTTTATCTCTAAACTAAAATAGCAATTTAAAAATTTTATAAGCTGTGGCCAACGTTCAGCGCTTGTTGCTAGTTCGCCAATCTTGAAAAATTTATGTTAGCGTAATTTCAGTTTTTGAAATACTTGGCTAAAAGCTAATTATGGGATGCATTGTGATTACATCTAAAAACCATTGAATTTTAATTTCATTCGCAAGTACAGAAATCGTTCCAATAAGAACACCCGGAATCGGTACCATGCATTACCGATACATTTTTCAAGTTTGTTTCGTAAAATGATCATAATAACGACGGATAAAAGAATAGTGAAAAGTGTTGTCTAATGCCTATCAGCTTTTGATTTGTATTTGTCGCTGTTCGTGAACAAATTTAACGGAATAGTTACGTCGCAGATTAATCGGTGCCTTGGATTAGCTTGCACTGTTCGCGAACAAAGCCAGCGAATCCAAATCCGGTAGATTTCCATTCGCAAAAAAATCGGTAATTTTCGCGAACATAAATTTGCCGGATTATTGTCGCAGAGCTCTGTGTTGGCGAACAGTTTTGCGCCGGATTACGGCTTAACAAAAACGGTTTGGTAACAAATTTTTAACCGAAATAGCAAAATAGGATTATTGATGGGCGTGGGTTAATGCGTGAGTAAACTTAACCTGCACCCGCTGACTATCCTATTTTGTTATTTGGAAAAAATTGTGTTACCGAACTCTATCAACTCAAGCAAAAAATTGCTGTTTTTTGTTCGCGAACATTAAAATCGTTTGCGAACGTAATTTTATCGCTTTTGAATTATCAAGGGTTATGTTCGCGAACATAATGACAAAATACGGAACCCTTTCGTCTATGCCGTCGCATTTACATTGAATTTGTTCGCGAACAGAGACGAATCCTAAGTGAAAACTAATAATTGTCGTAGAACTGTTATTGGCCGATTGTGAATCACTACTTCTGCGCTAGCAATGAATCGAATCCCCTTTTTTACTTGTTCGCTAACAATGGATGTGGATTCGACGTCGGGTTTTACAAAATAGGATAGTTAGTTAGTTAGATAGGTTAAGTTTAGTCGCGCATAAGTGTACTGTCGCATTAAAGAGAATTTAACAGACCACGTCGACAGTAAACTCTGCGTTCATAATACAGTGTAAGAGTGGTTGGTACGCTTTGTACTGTGTAGTATTAGCAACAGGTGGCAGAATTTCCAAATGGTGAGGGCATTACAGTTTAACGTACAATAATGCTTTGTGATTGCACCAACTAATAGTTTAGTACACAATAAATGCGTCTTTCACACGGAAGTGCGTGCACGAACCGCGCACTGTGGACATGTCGCGCAACGATTGCACGCAAAATGAAGACAACGGCTTTTCATTGCACGCAAAATGAAGACAAGGGCTTTCCATTGCCCGTAAAGTGCTAATAACGCGCTTCTATTACCACATGTCGAGTGAAATATGACTGACTATGACTATGCGGCTATAGCAATGGCGGCGTCTATATCTATAGCTTCCGTGCAATGGTTGATACCATATCAACAACAATGTGAAATCGCATCAACCATAGCTGCATCTTTGTGCAATTAGCAATGGTAGCGTCTATATTTATAGCTTGCGTGCAATGGTTGTTACCATATCTACAACATAGTGGAATCGCATTTGAGTTTGCAGTTTGATATTAGTGTTCCCTCCAGTTTGAGATTGGTGCGCACCTTTATTTTGATATTGGTGCCTCCTCCAGTAGAATATTGGTGCCTCCCTCTCAAATTTGATATTGGTCTCCATATCTATATCCAGTATGATCGTGATGTCCCCTTGAAATATTGTACTTGGCATTGATATTCATGTTAGCCCACAAAAATATTTCTTGAAAGAGAGCGCACGTAGAGAGCGGTGTTTTCTCAAATAGTGCACAATAACGAAGGCACTAATATCAAACTGGAAGGGGACACCAATATCACATTAACTGCTGGATCTTTAGCTAAAATCTGCAACATTGAAGGCATAAAGCCATAGCGAAACCAAATCGCACATTATTTTGAAGCGGGACAGTATTTTCATCGAGGAGCAATTATTGGCGTCAGGCCTAAACCGCGAATTCCACTTTAGCTACTCTTCAGTAAAACCGGCGCTCTAAAGTCAAGGTTACACACCGATTCTAGATACATATATGTTTAGTTCATCGCGGCAGAATTGACATTCAGCGCACATCAAAGTCAAATTAAAAACTAAAACATGTCGTGAACATTTTTGTCGCAGAATTTAGTTGCGAAACTTAGTAGTTCGTGCTACCGAAACCCAAATATTTTTCATCACTTTAAACGGCTGCTTTAATACGAGACCAATGTTTTCTTGTTTCAAGTGCAAAGTCATATCGTGTTACTTTTCTATAATAACTTTAAAAAGGAGCCATATTTGCATGCAAGGTTAAGCTCGACTTATACTAAACCGTCTCCAGCTTGGCTCGGCTAGAGTGTCGACGTTAACAAGTTAGAATGTTTATTAACGTTACAAGTTCAGCTCGGCTCACAAAGGCAACAAACATTATATATACACAATGGCTTTTAGAGCTTTTTCATTAAATTCTTGCTGTTTGCTGAATACTGTGATAATTATATTTAAGTTCTTTTAAAAATAGCTTTTAAAAGCCAACCTATGTTTTGCAATTACTTTTGGATTGGTTTGGTCTTATAATACACTGGTTGTCCTCGTTTACATTTTATGTCCCGTTCTTTATCTAGACAACATTGCAAACACTGATCGGCTTAGCTGTTAAATGAGCCTCAATTTTAAAGTCAATTAAAATTACATTTAAATTAACATTTAAATTTTTTACATTTAAATTAACATTTAAAGTTAATTTAAATTACATTTAAAATTTAAATTAATTTTAATATTCCACCTCTATAACAAACTATATTTTCTCCATTTGGATGCATAGCAACACTTCAAGTCGAAACAATTTTGTGAATTATATATTTATAATAACAATGTAGTCTTCCACACTGAATGATAGTTCAAAGGCGACATCGACGTGGTACAAACATATTTTCTTCTCCTCTTGTTGTCTATATAGCACATTTCAACGAAAATTCAATTCTATTTTCCTCCACACAGAAATGCGGTAATTATGTGGTTGCATATGCGGCATTTCCGACTTGTCCAAACGAAACGATTTTGCACACGCGTCAACATAGAAAATGTATTTTGAAAATGCACTGCTGAGAGCTGTGTTTATATACAATACAAATTTATACAATACAAATTTATTCAGTTCCTGTGGTACATACGAGACTTTACATTTACTGCGGAGTTCTGCTTCCGAAACGCGTTCATACGACTCAAGAATGAATAACCATTAAACGTCGTCCGCATGGCATGCTTACTAGCGTTCGCAGAGCTCTGCCATATATTTTTATAGTAAGACAAATTTTAAATAAAGAGATTAAAAGATAGAATTTTAAGATTTAAATTTGCGGGAGATTAGGCGGCAGATGCTAGAATTCGTCAAATATATATAGCAAAAGTAACCAAAATTTTAGTGTGAAAGTTGCTGTCTTACGGGACATACTGCGTATCGACGGTATACATACTACGTAATGGCACCCGGAATTTCAAAAGATTTGGAATTACAAAGAAATCAAATTTTAGTACTAAAAAAGCTACGAAAAATGTAAAATAAATTTTTTTGAACATTTTGGGGCCAAAAATCGAAGTGGAGGCGGTGAGATTTTTTTTTGGGGGGGGGAGGCGATGCGATATGTGGTGCCGGGCCAGACTGGGAGGAGATAAATTGCGGGAGACGTCCCCCGGCTTTGGAGAAGCCAGACCTCTCCTCCCCACACTTACGCTACCCCATCAGTGGTATTTTGGACGTCGAACACGAATGATCATATCTGACAACATGAGATATTTATTATTGTTAATGGTCGTTGCAGTGTTTTCAAAAAGGATAACGTACTATAAAAGTGATAATATTCGAGGTAGTTGCAATAGTAAAAATTAATATAACGTATCATGAGTTGATCTGTGATTTATTAACACATTTTAGCGAAGGGTCTCAGCTATATCACATTAATAGTATAATATACGAAATTAATGTAATCATACGATCCAATAAAACTTTGATTAATCGTGAAGTTGTGCTGGTACAGCATTATTGGTGGTCCCCTTCCAGTTTGATATTGTGCGCTATGTCAAAAAACATCATTCGCCAGGTGTGCTCTGTTTCAAGAAATATTTTTGTGGGCTAATGTAAAAATCAATGCCAAATACAAAATTTACAGGAAAACACCAAAACTGCAGGGGGCACAAATATCAAACTGGAGGGGACACCAATATCAAACTATAGGGGCCACCAATACCAAAATGGTAGGGCGCACCAATCTCAAACTAGAGGAGGGCACCAATATCAAACTGCAAACTCTCATGCAATTGCACGTTGTAGATATAGTATCAACCATTGCACGCAAGGTATAAATATAGCCGCATAGTCATAGTCAGCAATATTTAACTCGACGTGTGGTAATAGAAGCGCGTTATTAGCATTTTGCGGGCAATAGAAACCATTGTCTACATTTTGCGTGCAATCCTTGCGCGACGTATCTACGGTGTGCAGTTCACAGCTTCGCAAACACGATTTAATATCCATACTAAGATCTTCAATGTGACAGGGCTGTAATTTTAAGTTTGTTGAAGAAAAACTGCACATACAAAAATTATTTCTCGTCCTTTTTGTCTAAACAATCCGGCTATGTGAAGAAACTTGATCCACATAATATCGTGCAGACATACATATCATAAACCTATAGTATTAAAGGAAATATCGACACATAAAAATCTATTGCCAGGAATACGATATGTCTACAGTTAAAAATATCGTCGCTATAACATGTCGAAGCAGCCCCTTCACGGAGAGTTTTGGCTTCGTAGATAACTTTTGTCTTTTGAGCGCGATGTTTTGACGTATGTAAAATGACCATATATTGTGGGGTTGTCACAGCTGCTCAATTGTGATATATATAGCATTACGATTCACTTGGCATGATCGCTTTTGCGTAGAAAACCAGTGTTCCGAACATCTTATAGCTTGACTCTATCACAGCACGAAATTTGATCTACACAGTACACAGAAATAAAAATTAAATACCCCATGAATCTGTCATTATTACTAGATTAGTACCGCTCATAAAAGTAAGGTTTAAAACACTAATAGGCTACGATATACAGCAGTGCAATGTTCCGTCTGCTATGATATGCTCAGACCCGTGCAACACTTCCAAATTCGAGTGGGAGGCGAATACCAACATGGGCGGTTCATGCTGCTCAAACAAAAGAAACTGTTCCTTGTACCTAGGATCATCAGGATCGGATGAGTTTTTACCAGCCAAAGTCAGCTTGAACTCCGCGGGGATGGCATCGATTGAAGATACTGTGGGGTATTTTTCGTTAAGTTTGCGGTATAGGGTAGGTTTCAGTTTTTGAAAGGCGGCATTTCCAGCTCTATCGAGTCGCGCAGACCACAGTCATTCCCCAAATCTTTGGTAATTTCCGCCAATTGACCCGAATGCGCCGTCCGAGGGCGCTTCCCGGTTGATCGAACAACTTCCTTTAGTTGCTGGCAGGCGTTCTTGGCTAATGCATGCGCCTCAGGGACGGGATCAAAAAAGTGTTCATTGTTTGGTGCGTCAGAATCAGTTTTGATGCCGCCGCCTTCAATGCTAACAACGGGGATTGGTTGTTCTACCTTTTTTGAGTCTTTCAATTTTCTACAACCCGAGCAACCCCATAACGATGAGGTTTCTGAAGCTTTGAGGCGAGAGAACATGTATGCAAAACCAGGGTGGTAGTAGGGTGAACGCTGCGGTATGTAAGAACATCTTTGCCACAATTCGACTTAGAAAATTCGGGAACGGCAAAACTCGACATTGTGAAATAACACGTTGCGTAGTAACAACCAATTCAGAAGAACAATGGTGGACACAAATGAAAACAACTGGACTCTGAGCTCTGAGATTAATGACTGTCGGAATAGAGCAATTACGAACTTGACACTTGACAGGATTTTCTCACAATCTTGCTGATTAGCGATAAAAAAATAAAAATTTTCTCACAATTTTACGTATTACCCGTAGGAAAATCAAAATTTTCTCACAATTTTAGCTATTACCAGTAAATATCTGCTTTTGCTGGAAAATAAATTTAAGAATATCAACTTAAACTTAGAAGGTTGCTAATCGAGACTAAGGTTGCGAAATGAGACTGTGAGTTTGCGAATCGAGACTCTGAAGTTGCGAATCGAGACTCTGAGGTTGCGAATCGAGCCCGGCTGCGAAATGAGATTAAATTTTGAGCAAAATCGAAAATTGGCTGCGAAATGAGACTCTACCGTTTGAAATGCCGATGACTGTTGGCCTGCCCTCTACATCCACGATTTTAGGTATCCACAAGATTTTTTAGGGTGTAGTGGCTACTTCTTACAGGCGGTTGGTGAAAGTAAATTAACTACCTCAACGGTTTAATGAGGATAACTATCTACCACTTTGAAAATTCGAAAAATAAAGTGTATAGTGTTTTGGATGGTGTGCTCAACACGATGACACACATCGACAGGGGCACAAAACTTTGCATCCTTGTAACGATATCGTTGTCTCTCAAAACAAAAGACTTCCACTGGAATATTTTTTGATATGTGGAAATAATTAGTGTCTGTTAGGTTAAAATTTCCTAAATAATGACGTCCCACGTTCATGTATTTTACCTTTTTAAATATCTGAGAAACATCGCCTATGTATATCTTGTAATAAGACGGTTAAAATTTATGTATATGTATAAATAATTTTACATTAACCTATTCTTTTATCCGTCATTATTATGATCATTTTACAAAACAAGCTTGAAATGCGTGTCGGTTATGCATGGTACCGAGTCCGGGTGTTCTTATTGGAACAATTTCTGTACTTGCGAATGAAATTATAATTCAATGGTTTTTAGATGTAATCACAATGCATCCCATGATTAGCTTTTAGTCAAGTATGTCAAAAACTGAAATTACGCTAACATAAATTTTTCACGTTTGGCGATTTAGCAACAAGCGCTGAACGTTGGCCACAGCTTATAAAATTTTTAAATTGCTATTTTAGTTTAGAGATAAAATTAGATAATCGAAGAATTCCTGCTAAATACTTTGTGCATAAGGGCCACTAGCCACAAAACAACCATCTTACTAATTTTGACCGTAAAAGAATTTTAAGTTTTCTCGATATAAGTAACAAATATTCTAAAAGGGTGTTACAGCATAATTCATAAACCAAATCAATAAAATTGATTACATACACAATTCCTTCTAATTATGGATATGCACAATTCATGTAAAAATTAAAGGATCTCTTTACTTTGAAAAAATTTAGACACGATTTGCTTTCCGCTAGCTTACATGTTTTGGTGTACTAGGACCAGTTCTGGCCCTAAGGGATCCCAGCTGCACCACCATTTTCTTGATGTGGTGCTCGGACAACCCCGGCTTCCACGACACCCCGGTGAACTGCTAGCTGACCTAAGGGAATCGCTTAGCTTAGCAGGCTGCCGGCGGGTTTACCAGGGTGTTCGGCCTGGCCCCTATGTCGGCTCACGTATCTAATGGTACGGAGGTCCCCCTGAGGGAGGGTCAACCCCTAAGCCTGCTCACAGGTAATAAGGCTGACACGCCTTTCCCTCAATTTGTCAAGATCTTGGTAGCCTACTTATGGTTGGCAACCTTAGGGCTCCCTAGAGGGCTGCTCCCTTGGCCCTCATTGGGGAATTTAAGTAATTTGTCCAAAACGCAGGACTGAGAGCGGCCCACCGGTTTCCGTAGTAATTTCTAAGGTGGCCTCTGGGGTAAAGCCTATTCAGTCATAAGATTCCCTGAGTGACCTGATTACAATTTCTGATATGGTATTATTGTTCGATCCTATGTTGTGTTATTGTCCTAATCCTGGGACAATTGAGTTATTCAGTGCGCTAAAATTTTGGTCTCAAATTCCTGAGGTGTCAATTCAACGACACGTATCGCTTACGTACAACATTTAACACTCTAACACTTTATTTAATTACGGCAATTTTTATAGCATACAAAAATTTACATGAACATGAATGACGAGATTACATGGCTACCTCGCAGGATACCCTTTTTACCTTTGGCTGATGATGTGAAATTCCTGTCAACACGACCCTACTCTGGAGAACGTGAAAAATCGGATCAGCGCGTCCCATAATTTTATACCCCGAGGAACATGTATAGACCTCTTGACACTATGCTCACAAGCATTCCCTTGTTCGCCACTAGATAGCTGTACTTGTAAATGCGCACCAGGTTCCTGATTTCAAGCCTGCCCGTAACAGAGTTTTTCTCAACGTTCCTATGTAGTCGTTCCACTGAATCCGGAGGTCAGCTGCAGACTACTCGCAATGAAAGTTTGTGATCAAAAATCTGCTTGCGCCGGGGTCAGGTTGGAAACACGGGTCTTTGTCAGAAGGGGAACGCGCTGCCGCGTCTCCCGAAAATTATTTGCCTTTTAAAGATGATTTGACATGAAACAAACCAAGTTTTGAATTAAGGATTTGACATGCAACAGAAAGCGAGAAAGGAAACCCACCGGGCCCATGGGTCCACACTTACTAATTTCAATTCGAGTTTAATTAGACCTTTATTGTATATCTTTCTCAGGGCCGTCGCTCCACTAACGGGTGCGATCACGAGAATTTACTTAGAATTTCCACTCAGCTACACGTCGCAACTGACTCCGTTTCCCTTCATGATTTAGCGATCTACTCCTCCGAGTATCTTCGATTCAAGTGGGGGTCCGCAGTCATTTTCAAGCACGAATACGGCGCATGCTGCCGCACCCCTCAGCGAATTGATTAATTTGAGAACCAAAAGAAAGCTGTGATGATTTGGGTTCTGAAACACTTCGGATACCCCTGTTTGGTTAGAACAATAAGTTTACCAAAACCGTAAAAGCGGGAGAAGATAACGCACCATATTTCCTGATACGTCACTCTCTATGGAGCAGCCGCATCGACCCAACGATAGTTCTTCCATTGTTAAAAATGCGTGACGGAGTACTCTACCGTTTCTTCACGGCATGAGACCCGTCCATTTTGAGGCTAGTGGGTTAACTTTTTGACAGATAAAACAAGGCTCAGGGCAGGATCTCGAGTTTCAAAGCTAGCGTCAGGGGTTCCGTTTTTCAATTCCTTGACACACTCTTTGCGTGCAAATGACTACGTCCGTCCGAGGGTCAGAAGATTCTTTATTCCCCAACAAGGGGGTCTTTAAGTCGTGTGACCAGGAGCTGTTCTCGTTGACCTTCCTATAACATAGACTCGACTCGAGCGACTAATTCGAAAGCGAGCGCGGGTGGAGCACGAGTCAAAAGAAGCTCCATTGTCTTTTGTAGGCCGTTTGAAACATCGGAAATGTTTTATGGTGCCAATTTGCGGCGGGGCCCTAAACTGTTTGATGCAAATTATTAAAGTCTCCTACCGTGTCTAAACGGCCTGGAAGACTGGTTTTGAAACGACTTAACAGGAACGATTAAATGAAACGCTCAGGGACCAAATGCTCGAACTTTTCACGGGGTAGCCTAGCGCGGATCCTTACTGATACTCGATTGTCATCTGCCTTAGCGGCTGCCTCCAGGTCAACACGCTACGAAGTTGTTGCTTTCAACACCTTACTCCTCCGGTGTCCCTATGTCCTTCCCCCTTCCCCGTGTGTATTCTTTATTCCCCTTCTCCCGTTCACATCACTAAATAAATTTTCGCCCCCCGGGTTTAGAAAACAAAATAGCGATCCGGCGAGCGGGGAACCAATCGAGAATTTTAAATTTGCGAACAATTTAGCGTGCGATTTTCTTGATTTTGTCGCGGCTACACTTACGGGTGCGCGGGGCATCCTTCGGACGCATCAGCACCCGCATGGGCGACCCCTGCTAGTTAATTTTGAAAACCAGAAAATCACCAGGGGGACTCCGTTCTGTTTCTACACAATAGGAGACACCCCTGGTCAAAGAAAAGAAACCAAAAGCAAAAAACGTAAATTTTAAAATCATCAAAATAAAAGGCGACAACCGCCTGCACAAGAAAGCTACCGACTTTAAAGCGGCATCTCTCGACTGGTCCCGACGCTGCGTTGGGCCGTTTCCTTTTATACCCCAGTTCACCCCCCTCTGTATTGTCTGGGTCCTCCGGCTTTCTTCACTATAAAAATTTAAAATTTCAAATTTGTCTGCAAACCGAAATGCCAATATATATACAATATAAGCTACACGAAAACAAAATTTAAGCGAGCACACAAGGAAGCTACATGCGTACATACAGCAGCTGCATTAAATAAGATTGACCGGGATCGACCTTAGGGCACCGAGTCGGTGATGCTGAAAGTGAAGTCGCATAAATTTCGCCCACATGTCCCCGGCCCATCCGAATGCGCAGCCACTTTCCATACTACATATACGATATCATTACTTGCATTTGGGGCCGACCGGATACCTGCACTTCAGGTCACCATCTTGTTATTAGCCATGCAAAAATGATCATGTCCGCTCGTGCCAGGCAGGTGGAGCGTGATGATACAACAGGTTATAATCATGATATACCTTTTTATTTTATAACAACAATGAACATTACACAATGGAATCACGCTCCACCGGTTATCCGATCGCGCGTCGCACTAAGTTTGCCCTATGTTTTGGCCATGATTTAAATATTTTCTCCATCCTAGATATCCTTAAAATCCTGAAAATCTCGGGCTGTTACATCTTTTAAATATTTTTAGATCTATTAGACTCCTTACGTATGGTAGAAATCAATTTTACTGAGTAAGTATAGGAAAGTGTAAGATTTGTGTAAACGTTTGAGGGAGCTGTAAAACTTGTGTAAACTTTAGCCCCTTTTGTCTGATGTTATGTACAGTCCATGTGATCTGTTAAATTTAAAATTTACCCAGAGTTCCTGGAACTATGCAAAATTTTCTAAAAATTTAGTTTAAATTCGTGCAAAACGAGTAGAAGGACGAAAGTTCTTTATGAAGTTGTACCACCAAAAACGTCCTTCTCCCTTATTATTCGGTAATTTTGGAAGTTTTCCCTTATGGTTTACAATATTTTGAGTCTAAGGTTTATCCTTGTTTTGTCGTACTGTTTCGAAAATGTGTCTTGCTTAACCCATTTAAATTTTTTTCCCAACGTTCTAAACGTTATATATGTGCACACAATGTTATTATTAAAGCCATATATATATATATATATATATATATATATATATATATATATATATATATATATATATATATATATATATATACACCCTAGCACGTTCCTCCAATACTGATTTGGTCTACCCCAGGAAAGGACCCGGCTGCCGGTTGTACCCTGACCCAGGGTTTCCTTAGGCAATTTTCATGTAATAAGCTGGAAATCGATTTACCCATTTGGTTTAGTTCAAATTTGTTAAAAAGATTGGCTTTTGATGCTCTCAATTTCGGGTGTCCCATTTAATCTCTCCTCTTTTACGTTAGCTGCTAACGCTACGCTTCTATACTCGCCATCGCTCAGCGTGCTAGACGCCCTAAATTCAGCGTCGCGAACTAGATGGCTTACCCACTCGCGTAAATTACGACGGCAATAGTTGGATACCATCGGTTCGCGGAATTTCGGTCGCTCGCCCCACTCCATGTGCGGCTCGTCTCGCTCCCACGCATCGGTTGTGTTGAACGCGACGGGCCACGTTGGAACGAACACATTATGGAGGGTGTTGTACCGCTGACGGTGGTTGATCAAGATCTGTTTCAGCTCGGCCGTCCAAGACGCTGCATCCTGATTTGTGGCGACCCAACGCGGAATAGGAGACGTCATAATGTTGTTGTTGGGGCTACCCGTTTCGACAGCACTCCTAAGTGAAGTTTGACTTTCTTAAAGGCAGCGTTAGGGTTTGTCGCATAGAGCTGCTCCGGAGGCGCTTTCCTGTAGATGTAGTTGTAGCCACCTAGCAGGATGATGCATTTGAGCTGCGGCGTGACAATGGCATTGGCGGCCTGGATAAGCCGGGTCAAGTTGGAGTCTGGCCATCCATTGACTAGCCATTTGTTGTCATCCGCCATTTCCAATAACGGTAGCGCCAATACATCTGCCAAGATGGCTACTCTGGGCCATCTAACATTTCCGGTGGCACGAAATTCGCGCACCTCTCCTAGCAAACGCCCCATGATGTTGTGACAACGTCCTGGTGCCTCGTTGTTTTGCAATTGCTAACTCGAGCGCCCGACACCCCAGAAAGCGTCCGTGGAGGCTTCGAGCAATTGCCGATCCTCAGTGAGTTGGAGGACATGAGCGTACTCCGGGATGGCAAATTTGACGAGCAGTATCGGTGGCATAATGTGTTTCAGTAGAGGACTTAAGGCGAGCGCTGGTAACGTAGTCTATTAGCTCGTCCTTTAATACCCGTGCTCGGGATTTGATCTGTAGGGGCGTGTTGGTTGACTCCAATACTTCACGAGCGGCACTATGGTGCGCAAGGAGTGACAACACCTGGACATGGTAGTGCCGCTCCACGGTGTTGGCGAGAACGCCGTCGTTTCTGTACGGTGTTGGCGTCTCATGCATGTTCGAAAGTTCCGGCCAATCCGTGCCGTGCGATAGGAACGCGGCGTATGGCTTGTTAGGGTCCACTCGGTACACTAGAATAGGCTGTAGTCGAAAAAGGGCAGTCTCCGGCGGAGCGTACGGTCCGACCGCTGGCAATCGCCCGGCGGATTGTCTGTTTTCACGTCAACGTTGCTGGTGCTCATCTGTAAAGAGAATTCACCCCCCCGTTCGTCCTAATCGTCCGTATTTTGTCAGTCCGTAAAACTCTCAAATATTAACGCTCTATGTATGTGAAGCCCTTGTCCGTCCGTTCTTATGTTATGTCCTTATATACATATATGTGTACCATACATACATATCAACAATATATATACATATATATAAACATATACGTCTACACACAAATACACATGTACAAACACACACAACGCACATTAGACATGATGGCGTCCTGAGCGACAGAAAGACTCGCTCAAGATAAATACACACTCACAACACACCACCAACAACAACAACAACAACAAAAGCGACCGACCGTCGGTTAAAGAGAGAACGAGGACAAGAAAACAAAAGGACAGCGAGGACACGAAGAGGGCATGGGAAGGGAAGTGGGACAAGGGGAATCCTGGGCGACTTTCGAGGGGCTGGGGTTAGATTCGGTCCCAGTACGAAAAATGGGGCCGATCGATAGCAAACACGAGGGGCAAGGACGTAGTAGCGGGTCGGAACCCACCTATGGGGTCTGATGTATATAAGTATGGGTAGCTTTAACGGGCTTTCCTGCGTTAACGGTTGGGTGGAGCGACGCCAGCCGGGCATCGTGGAACTCGTCGTCAAACGGCGATTCGGATGAGGGGTAATATCGCTGCCGGGGCGGCAGGGACAAGAATGGTGCTAAAACTACAACGATTGGGGAGAGTAGCGGTTACGGTAGCCGGTTGTCCCGGGTTAACGGAGCGGCGGACCGTGACCCGCCGGGTATTTTTGGAGATGTCTCGTTGAGACGAACCTAATGAGGGGCGATTCGCCCATTTAGCAGTTGAGAGAAAAATCTCGAATCATCTGTGCTCACTAGTGGTTGGCAACAGAGATTTAGGCACCTTTGAGTGACTACAGCGGGGATTCGGACGGGGGTCCGGCGCACGTCACTATGAACAAAACGAGGGGTCGCATGCACCGGTTCAGAAGTGGGATAGGTCAACGAGGATAAAAAAAGTGGGACTTGCATCAGTCGCATGTTACAACGGGGGTGCTAAGAAAACGGGGTGATTTGACCTGAAATAGCCGTCTAAGGGGCACACACACGCATATGTATACATATATCTATATAGTCCGTCACAAATATATGGAAAGTAACAGTCCGGATTCTGCTTTGACAACCCAACTTAGCGTAAGTAGTGGTTGTCTTTGTAGGTCACGAGCGAGGTTCAAGCGTTGTCTGGGGCGATTCTAGTGTTCAACAATGGTCCCCACCCTGTTCTACCACCATGCTCCGGTTACTTCTCGGATCACGATGCACTAGCCGGTTACGGGCCGTCAAATTAACCCGACATCCGTTGTCCTTTGTAAGCTCGAAAGCTGTCGTACCTGTAAAATTAGCTCGTTTCGACCGCTGATTTCCCGTGACCATTGCTCAGCATACAGCCAACACTAGGTAAACTTAATATTTTTGATTTCTTTCTTAATAAGCTTGCTAACTTGAACGTGCAGCCAGGGCCTCCTATTCCCAGACGGTCATAACCGTCAAAGTTTTAACGTATAATGGCGGCTGCTTAGGATTCGGCGGGCTTCCCTTTTTCCTATTGGTAGAGGCTCTATGTTCAGTCTTACGCGTCGGTTGAAACAGCTTAATTCTCTCTAATTCAGTCAAATAACAACACTCGTCCCGGTAAGAACGCGGTTAATAAAGCAAAGATCGTTCACTTAATGGTACACGATGTCAAAACAAATCATAACATTTTTATATACGAACCATTTTATAAAATGCGACATTTTTACACACGAACCAATGATAAAACACGACCTTTTATATACAAGCCGCTGATAGAATACGACATTTTATAAAACGAAAAATTGATAAAATACGACATTTTTATATACGAACCAGTGATAAAATACATTTTATAAACGAACCAGTGGTAAAATACATTTTTATATACGAACCAGTTGATAAAATACGACATTTTATAAACGAAACAGTCGTAAAATACGACATTTTTATATACGAACCAGTGATAAAATACGACATTTTATAAACGAACCAGTGGTAAAATAGGGCATTTTTATATACGAACCAGTTGATAGAAATATAAAATATGACACGATATAGGTGCCAACGTGTTTCGGTACGATTTTAGGCGCTGGAGTCAAGAAAATGCTCGTAACAGGGCCGGAACGGGCCTGTTACATCAGAGGTTTCGTTCTTTTCTTTCTTCGGTTATCAGATCTACCCCATGGGTCTCTCCGTGTAGCTGCGGCGGGAGACTCACCGGGTTCGATGGAGCTTCAAATTTCACTACGCAAGGGCCACCCTTGCGGGTGCTGGAGTGTCCGGAAGACGCTTCATGCGCTGTTAAGTGTTTGAGCCCAGACAAAATCTAAATCAGAAAAGAAAATTACTCACTAGCTCAGTTCCCTTAGGCTAAACTGGTTCCCCCTTTCATCGGGCCTTTTTTGCTACTTAGGCTCAGTGAGCGGATTTTCAGACAGGAAGTGGTGTGACGGGGCTTGGTGGGGTAGTACAAGAAAGAAAAGCGGAAGGAGGGAAGTTACAGGAACACGGAATGTGGGTAACCGATTAAACAAAATACAGAGAGACATAGAGAGAAAGAGAGAGTAGATCGACCTGGAGACTATTTCAAATTTTACCAGTGGGCTGCGAATATAAATTCCGAGCTTTACCGTAAGAGATTTTTACAAAAAATTTGTAATAGGTCAATACCAACTCAAAACGGGTATTGTCACTCCGTGTCGCCACGATAGGGAGCCTCGATAATTTTTAATAATAAGCTGAAGTCTATGTGGTCCAGGCGTGCAAATTAGCACGCTATGGAACCACTGACAGCCCTATTTCTCCCGTTAAATATTTCCAGAGGTGCCACTGGCGGGTGCGCAATTCTTTTAATCACGGTTTTAGTCAACGAAGAACTGCGGAGTTTCCCCTGGCACGATGATGCGCGGGTGGCTCCGCGATTGACATTACAACCGCCAGAAGTCTGCGAGGAATGAATAGCACTGGAAGAAGGATGTGATCATTTGCAAATGAGGGTCAAGACAAATTTGCAATCGACCAACATAAAGGGGAAGCTTCCGAAAATTCGACCTCGTGCCCACTGAGGTCTTTTCTATTACATAGGATTCCACCTACAATGCTAAGGCGATGGTTTCATGCCGTGCAGAATCGGTAGGGCCGTCATGGCATTTTTGGAGAAAGTGTCTCTTCAGTTAGGTGCACGTGGCCATTCCAAAGTGGAGTGACGCGTTACCACCCTTCGGATGTTACCTCCCCCTCCCAGATCCCATATCGGATTCATCGGGTAAGTTTTCAAACTTTGGCAAGCACTAAAAACATCGCTGCTCAGATTCTTTTCATATAAAATTACTAGCCGAGAAGCGTGATAGCAATCACGGACTAACCTCAGTTGAGCAAATGGCCCCGGCCTTGAAGTGAAGGTAGCGTGGCTACGGGATGTTGAAGGTGTACAAAAAGAGAAAGAGATGGAGTCAGCTGCGATCATGGAGAGTGGTGTTACCCAAAAGTTCACCGATGCCGCTCCCTAATAGATGAGTTTTGCCTTTGTGGGGTCATAACAATAGAAGCGCTCCCTCAGGTCTAATAAAAATTTAAGACAGGATTCTTACGACGTGTAGCCGCGGTAGGGACCTTCATCGGCACTTCTTTTAACATCGAAGGATGAGGAAGGCAGGCAACGTCGTCCTGTACCCAGGAGACGCTGCATCGGCTTCCCAGTTTCGGTGACCTCACCAACCCTATCTCGGTGTTATTTTTCGGGTAGGAGATATAATTCATAACAGCGGCAAAATGTTCGCAGGTGACTCCAGGAAACGAAATAAAGCATGGCTCAGAAGTATGAACCGGTGTCACAGCCTGATTTTTCCCCCCGCCCCATTTTTCCCCCCGGAAAAATGGGGCTAGGCTAATTTTTCCCCCCGGAAAAATGGGGCTAGGCTAATTTTTCCCCCCGGAAAAATGGGGTTATACTAATTTTCCCCCCGGAAAAATGGGGTTATACTAATTTTCCCCCCGGAAAAATGGGGTTATACTAATTTTCCCCCCGGAAAAATGGGGCTAGGCTAATTTTTCCCCCTACTTTGTTTCAGAATATAACAGTCAAATAAAATATATACACATGTGCACACATATATACTACAGCTCTATTTCAATAATTAAAACACCACTTTAATACAACGAGTACATTGTTCGCCCAATTCAACAACAAAACAAAATATGTAACGTTTAAAACAAAACCGACCGATGCAAACGGGCCAATCGATTACCGAACACTACTCAACAGACAAAACAATGTCATAGTGGTTTTCGTTTTTATGATAAATGTAGATGGCACACTCGAATTCAGACGACCCCATCAAAGCAGCAGGATGCTGATGCCATTTAGCAGCCTTTCCTCCGGTAGAAAATTTTATAAAGCTCCTTGGCAACCGTTATCGCTTTTTTATCTGGAATGGCCTTTTTATTTTTTATCTGGAATCTGAAACAAAGTAAAATCACAGTAAATAACAGTTAAACTGATTTTTCCATGGGGGAAAATTAGCATAACCCCATTTTTCCATGGGGGAAAATTAGCATAACCCCATTTTTCCATGGGGGAAAATTAGTATAACCCCATTTTTCCGGGGGGAAAATTAGTATAACCCCATTTTTCCGGGGGGAAAAATTAGCCTAGCCCCATTTTTCCGGGGGGAAAAATTAGCCTAGCCCCATTTTTCCGGGGGGAAAAATGGGGCGGGGGGAAAAATCAGGCTGTGACACCGGTATTTAAACATAGGCTGTCAAAAGGGCCAATGTTTAGTAACCGTCGGATGTCTACTTTGGAATATGTATGTCGGGCTGGCACATGAAAACACAAGAGGATGGGAGTTCAAAGCTCACCATATAGTAGTCACATCACGGGGCGTATTGTTATCTTGACTACCCTGCATGGAACGTGTTGCAATAAACGTTGAAATCATAGCCTATTGTGAATTTTTGTACCCATACTTGTGTTTTGATCAGTAAATAGCTGACTTGGTTGTTCTCATTCTTCAGCGATAAGGGACTTGCCAGTTTAATGAGACAATTTTGGACTAGGTCCACATCAGAACAGAGAAGATTAAATCGTTGGAAATGATACACTAGCACTAACAGATATTGAAGTAAAAACTAACTGAAATCACCTCTAAGAAACAATCCGACCACTAACTTTTTTGTAGAAATTTTATTTCGCATGAATTCTGAGTCTCAGTGTCTAACCTCAACCCAAAAGACGCACCAGCGCTAGGCAAATGGCTCTGGCATCAGCTTCCAGTTGTCACTAAGAGTCCCATCTTTTTGAGCAGACAAATTCAAGTATCCAAAAGCAGGCCTACCCTCGCCTAGCTTAGACCCTAGGTCATAAGAGATGCAGGGAAATGAGGAAAAGGCGGGTCAGCCTTAATATTTGTTAGCAGGCGTAGGGGATGACCCTCCTTCAGACCTCCATACCACTAGTAACGTAAGAGTAACACCCAATACAAAATCTACAATTGGGGAGGGGCAAAACCCGCATTTATCATATATATACCTTCTCATTTTTACGATAGATCCCATCTTTGAATACATATGCAGAGCTATGCGCACGACCAAGGTATGCTACAAACGGCTTTACATTGTGCGTTTATCACCATTGTTTCAAGAAACTGATCCTCGAGCAATTCCAAAGCTCCAAAAAAAGTGGAATATTGCTTAGACCAACATATACCTATTTTTTGTAACAAATTTTCTAAAAGAAAAAGGCCCAGCACCACTGAGGCATACAAGAATATTGTGTAAATTTATGCTGGAAACGAAGAAACTGCAAAGATCGACTTGACAGAACAAAGTATATATATTACAGTACTCGCCAAAAATGACCGTCGCATTTCGAGCGAGTGGCTCGCTCGAGATTTCGCAACTATTTAAATTAATAGAAAATTCTATTTTTAGAACAAATTTATTTCGAGCGAGTCGCGAGCGAGTGTCGAGCGAGTCGCGAGCGAGCGACAGTCATTTTTGGCGGGTACTGTATTTATAACTGTAAATTTAAGCTGTTCTTACGTACGTTTACACAGGTAGGTCAAGACACACAATTTTATATTTCGGGGATAAAGAACCAATTCTATTTAAGCCAGTGATAAACCTGTGCTGAATAATACGTTAAGCGATATGTCACTTTCAAACGCGATCTTGGAATTTTCATACCACAAATCACAACACGTGATTATAGTGAGCTAAATTGGACAAAAATGAGCTAAATAGACAGTGTATAATTTTATTTAATTATAATTACAGCTAGATTACTCATAACGAAAGTATCAGTACCTATATAATATTCAATTCAATCCTGGCCTGTCCCCAGTGGGAGGGGATAAGGGTACATTTTCCAAATCCCAATGTTCATGAGATTTTCTTTTATGTCAGTACCCATTTTCAACTAAATCCAAAAAATTTTTATATCTGAAAATTTATGGTTTTTATTTGCAAATTATCTTCAAAGAATAATTATCACTGTTTATAATGCTAGAACGCCGGTTTATAGCTTGAAACTGCATGCACGGCAGTAAAACTACATGAAAATATAATATTTAGCATTTTTCAACAAAATTTATTCCTCAC
>JASANE010029132.1:0-97432 GCA_030248225.1 Trileptium ribeirensis | reverse complement strand
TTTCATGCGGTTGCATTGGTTTGTGAATTCTAAGAACTACCAGAAGCTTTTCGCGTGGCTGACATTTTGCTGAAATCTGGGTTTTCGACGATTTTAAAATAGCACAGAATATTTCTTGTATTTCTTTTTAAAAAAAACAGCTTCTTATATAAAATGGGTGGTTTTGATCTAAAAGTTTGAGCAATTTTCAGTTGCAGCGCTCTTGATCATGGTTGTTTCTTGTATCGTTAAATAAAAGTTTGTGGAATTTTGTTAGAATATCGTCTGTATCGGACGGTAAAAGTTAGTAATGTATCGTTGCTAATACATCGTCTACATCGGACGGTGGTGCTGGTAGACCGCATTATTCACGAGCTTACATAACTCCTGACGTCCGTAACGTGGACGACAGGACTATCCCGTGGTCGGACGTTGACATCTGTAAACGGATCGTTGCGACCGACTAAGTTAACTCAAAATATATACGCCTTCGGTACTGCAGTAACACCCCTAAGGCCAGTCGCTACATTGGTGGCAGCGGTGGGATCACTCTCGCTCCTAATAAATACCTATATTTTCGCTACTGAATTTCTGGACAAAGCAGTATCTTTATAGCTGAATATCTCGAAGAAACACGCTCGCAGAACGACCGTTTAAATCCCAATTCACTAACTTCTCTGTTTATGCGTTATATTCCCAGTGCCGTAAATCAAAATTAAATCAAATATCGTCATAATTACAATAGCGTCCGACATACTAGCATAGTATACAAATACCGAGATAGTGTAGCAATCTGTCGTCAACCCGAAGTACATCGATTTCAGAAAGTAGCTCAGCGCGCGATAATCGTGAAGTGCAACGCGTTTTGACTAAAATAGATGTACAGTTAACTCATTTTAAAAGCGAAACAGAAAAATTATTCAACAATATTTCTCAAATCTTGACCGATCAGCAAACTTGCCTGACCAAGCTTGACGCTACTTGTTCTAAAACTATACCATCGATTAACTCGCAGCTTGATGCCATCCGCGATACCCTGATCACTAATCAAAACTCTACTAAGTTTAGCCAACAATTCGAAAGCATCCAGAGAAATACACAGTATTTGCGCGATTCTAGCGAACAAAGTAACATATTACTTCAAGCAGTGGCTGAGCAATTACAAAATACTGACTCTACGATAAAAACAAAACAAGAACAATCAGGACAGCATACAAACGAGGAAATTGCGAATCATTCACTTGCGAATTGGTCAGACCATCAACATACGGTTAGGATGAGTCAACGCGGTCCCAATATTTCGATTACACCTTTCCACGGTGAAAAGGGCAATGATTTCAACAGCTGGCGATGTAACGAGTTCGAAGTAAAATTCGCTGCTAACGGATGGCCGGATCAAAATAAAGCCGGCATACTAGGTGTTCATTTGTCGGGCCACGCTCTATTTATATATAATGGACTAGATGACGATATCAAAAGAGACTATGTGCAGCTGGTGCCGAAGTTGGAGGCTGCACTAATGACAGAAGATCGAAAGAGGAATCTAAGCGATCAATACGATGTGGCAACGCAGGGACCGACGGAAACGGTTGCTAGCTATGCGCGTGAAATCACGCAACTCGCCCAGTCTGCACTAAGTTACATGACCGTACCGGAGGAAAAGCTAACCAACCTCCGCAATAAGTTTATAGCAGGCTTGCGACCGCAAATTCGGGAAGAGGTGAAAGTTATGGGACCTAAGACCATGGCCGAAGCCATTCTTGCCGCAGAGCGAATTGAAACAAAGATCGGAGCTAATGCAGAGGTTACGACAGCTCTGGCTAACATCTCCAAACAGCTTGATCAAATAGGAGCGCACGCCAGTCATCAGAATACGCCGCCGGTCAATACATTAACGACGGAGCAGCCGGCTTGGGTAAATTCTTTAGTCCAACGCATTTCAAGGCTAGAAGATACGCATCCTAACATGGCTCAGGTGCAACGCGGATATGATAAATTCCAGCAGCGTTCTCAGCCAAGAACTACTCAGGCGAACTTTGACTATTCAAGTAGAATTGATTATGGTCGAAATCACAGACAGTTTCCAATGTTTGACCGACAGCAGTTCACTACAAACAGCAGAACAATTTGTCAGATTTGCAATAAAGTAGGTCATATAGCATTGGATTGCCGAACGAGCCGTAATAACGAGCGCGCCACGAAGTTTTGCCATTATCATAGGATCCTTGGCCACAATACTGAAGAGTGTCGTGCACGTGCCCGCCAGGGTCCGCCGAACCAACAGACCAGTAGATTCAGTAATATTCGAAATTATACCAATCAAGGACGAAGCGGAACGCAACACGTTCCAAGGGCTAATACTATACACGCAGTCAACAGCGTCGAGTCCGCTGTAGACGATGCAGCCGAACGCGCAGGTGATACATATCCGGCGGACTATGGACTCACGTCGTTCATTGGCACGCTGACCATAGATTCAACATGTACAAAATGGCATCGCATACAGCCGTGGTGCAAAAACGATTTGAACCAGCAGAACAATAGCGAAACGAAGGACAAGATGTCACCAGGATCTGAAGGTGACACCGTTACGTGCTACATCATGAATAAAAACGCAGTTGGCCCCAACAAGCCAGTACAGTCGGTAGCTGGTGTATCAGTTGGTGGAATTCCCGGAACAAGCCGTGGTGGTAGTCGATGTCGAGGTAGAAGTAACCGGGGAACTGCTGATCCTAGTCAAGATGAAAGGGGAGCGATTCCACGACATGTTCCAAATATAAATCCAGTGTTACGGGCTCGCTCGCAATATCAGTGTGTGTTTGTTGGTGACGATCAGTTACAACGTATGGCAGTTATGCCAGGAGTGATACTACGATGGCGGTATGGATTGCGGTTTGAGGAAATTGACACATTAGTGGAAGAAGCACTGCGAGTAAATACACTAACGGTGATGGTTCCGGTTATCGTTGTCATACATGCCGATATTTATAACCTTAATCAGGGTAGTAACGATGAATCTACTGATGAAGAGGAAATAGCGCGGGCTGTAGCATGCGGTCTACGTCGTACTTATTCTGTTTTAAATAGTACCACGCACCGCGTAGAGCAAGTGTACTGGTCAAATGTTACCGACCGAAGAGATATTTCGCCACGTTATTTACAGCTTATTAGACGCTGCCTGCGAGAATCGGTTAACCCATTGCCGGAATCTGGCATCACATCATATATCCTGGATAATGACAACCTGTTTCGAAATCACAGTCAAGATATTCTGACTCGACAGCCTTATTTAACTGACCGAGGAATGTTTCGGCTAGGTGAGTCATTCTCCCACCGAGTATTTGGCTTTACAACGCCAGAAATGCAGCGTCATGGTACACCGCATCCGGGACACGAACTTAACTCTGCAAGAATGTCTGGGCTGGTTGAGCGTCGCATGCTGTTCGGTGGATCGGTGCCCGGTTTTGAAAATTTGCCCGAAGATGAACAACATCCACCTGAACAGCATCCGAGACATACGTTATCAGCGCGGGAACGTTTAAGGATACAATTAATGGCAGAATTCCAAACAGAAAGGGAACAAAGACTTGATGAAGAAGCCGAGGAAGAACGTGTGCGACAAATAGGACTTCCAATACTTGAACGGTCAAAACGACGGGCGTCTGAATCCTGTCTAGACGCTAAAATCCGTACACTGACATCTAATGTAGAATCTTCCGAAACGAATCCTGCTGTGGATCGCAAGCTTCGCATGAAACTGTTCGATCTGTTGATATCTTCAGCAGTTACAGCATGCAGCCAATCACAACAGAAACGACGACGAAGTCAATCGACTGAGTGCATCATCTCGTCTGCTAACCAACCACCCAACAAGGTACACAATGGTATAAATGGAGCTACAAAGACAGCACACACCGTTGCCAGACGTAATTTTAGATTAGCAAGTAGCTTGCCGTCGGTTTTCTTGTTGATAATGGCAATATTTTGTGCGTTGAGCAATTTTTCCTCTACCAGTGGAGAACTGCAATTTCCAAACCCGTTGGTCTGTCATGCAACTCAACACAGACAAATTTGGCAATTGCCTCCTCCTATAAACTGTGTTTTTGCATCACAGCCACGTTCTCCACAGCCAGTCGATGCCACAATACTACTGTACAAGCGTAATATTGTGAAATATGTGACCGAAGCGTGGTTATGTCATAAAGTAACTAGCGAAATGCGGACATTCACAATAATGATGAAAATCTTAGAGTCGAAGACAATACATGAACCAGTAAGGGTCGATGAATGTCAACGCATGCTTCGCCACAAAGCTTGCGGGGGGGGGTGGGGGGGGGGGGGGGGGTTTTTTTTTTCATACCACATAAGAGCGGTACATCTAATTAATGTTTATCCCGCTTTCAAGGTAGTCACGATTTGAGTACTTCCGAGCATAGTTTGGCGCAGTACGATGAAATTTATTTATACGGTGTCGGATCAATACCAAATAACCTTCAGGCGTTTTATTACTTGCTGTGCGCTACTGTGGGTGAACAAATTCACATTGTTCGCCTTTGCACCTGCGAGTATTTCTAATTTCACTATTTTTCCCATGCTCAAAATACATATTCATAACAAAGGCCAGACATACCTGATGCTTGACACCGCCCGCTGTAACAAAGTATCGAAATGTCGTCGTCGCTCTGAAGCTCCGTTTTCCAGTTTGCTAACCGATGACAGCCAACAGAATTGGGTTCAATCATTGACACTAGGTACAATTTTTTGTCGTACACGCTATCGAATGAATACGTGTGCTAAAAATTAGAGTACGGCCGTCTTCAGATGAGCGGTGGACAAAACATTGGTTCTTCTTAGCAAAAGTATTTTTTGACCTATCATTTATATTTATACGGCAGAATTTTGAGTTTTCAACATTTTTGTCCGATATTGATGCTCTTCGCCTTGTAGACGTGCATTTTGCCGAGCGTCTGGTTGCCGCGTGCCCGAGTTTCTAATTTTGGATCGCTTTCGTTAAGGTTCGGCGAACAAAAAAATGATGTCACTCCAGTAACCGAAGAACGTAGATGATAGTTACTACAGTAGCTGAAGAATGCGGACGATAGTTACTCCGGTAACTGAATATTCCAGTGAACTGTGATATATTAAACTGATAATGTATCACTTAATCAAATTGGAACTAAAGAAACAGTAGTGCCATAAATTAGGATAACAAACCTGCAAGACAACGTCTTAATCAATCATTTCCAAGCGTTATTTCAATAAAGAATAAGCAGGCACTGCGGCTCATTACCTGCACTGGTTTTTATCTATATTACTTATTCGACGTCGGATTATTCGGCGAATGACAACTTTGGTAACTTAATATCATGCAAATTGCAATAAAGAGCACTGTAATTGACTGCTAAAAACCGACAGTTGTGACCACATTAGTTAATCTTACTGTCACTGTTTGAAAATTTAGCACTTTCAAAAGAAGCGTCGCAAACGTGATCGCCAATCTCGTTAAATATTAGCTTGGCGTACCACTGTAACGTAAAGTATTAGCTATATACGAACAAGTAAAAAGATGCAGACAGTATTAAAAATTTTGTTGATAGCAAGTTAGTGCAACAACATTACATACACAATTACGCATCGAATAAAAAGATTCCGAAAAACTATTAATCCAATGATGATATGTGTGGCATGGACGAACAAACAAAATTTTAGCACAGTTGAACTCTGTTCGCTACGCTTGCTGTGTTTCAATAAAAATAAGCAAATGCATAATTTATGAGGAGTTTTGGATTCCTTCGATTCCGATAATCAGTGGTATAAGAACATAAGGCTAAATATACATTTGGTCGGAAATGTTACCTTCTGTTCAGGATTCCAAGCACGCTGTGAAGGAATCAAGGTGTGGGCTTCTGACATTGAGTAGACTTAGTCGTACGTAGTTTAGTAAAAGTTAAGTTTACCTGCTACAAAGTTTGCAAGGTTTATTTGCAGCTTACAGTGTATTTGGTCTGAGTCTGGCTATTCAGTCCTTATTCAGTGATGTCACTATTTGTCTGCTGTCGGTTATTTTCTGCTGGTCAGCATATTCGTGCTGGTAATAGCACGTAATTCCGTCAACCAAGTACTAGATTTTTGGATTTAAATACGTTTGCGTCCCCAAACTACCAAAATTATACATGGGGGTGTCCTCCCGGTTTGGAACTGAGGGGAGTCGGAAATACAAAAGGTGCGATTCCACCAATTCAGTGGCGGATTAAGCCTTTCACTGTGGTGGGATCCGTGGCGTTACCACAGCCCCATCCCTCCACTCGACGCACCTGACACCCCGAGGCACCGCACTACCCCTCCGACCCGTCGGGACGCCGCACTCCGTTCGGCGGCGCGCAGGAAATTTTAGCGAAAATCCGGGGCAGTTGGTGGAAAATTATACCAAAAATGTGGGAAAAATTTGCAATTTAGGATTATGCAAAATAATCTAAAATCTGTGACAGGCGGAACTGTCCCCAGATGTGGAATATTAATCCATTTAAATGCAAAGTAATGTATTATTAAGTGTTTGCGCTATATCACAATAGCAAGTGCATCGTGTACTATAAAAATAAATTTTTACCAGCCTGCTCGCAAAAATACCTACTAAAATGCCCGCGCCAAATTATAAAAAAATAACCATGCTCATATGTATACTAGCAACAAAGTGGTTCGTTCGCTGTTTGAGATAGAACGGCTTAAGCAGGATGCCATCCAAAAAGTTTAGGAATGTAAATTGGTGATATTATTAATAGGTCTGCGTCGAGATTTCCGTTGGCCTTTAGCATAAATCACAAAGCAGTAACTTCTGATTTCGCTCCGTAGTAGTGCAGGATTAGCAATTTTCTCGAGGTGTTGGAGAAAGTACTACACCTCTAGGTCTGATAGCAGTCTTCTGCATTTTTCTGAGATTTTTCAAAATATCAGTATGCGTAGCAAACTTATATAAGAATGGCATCACAAGCTACCACGTAATTTTTATTTGGAGCGCCTTATATTGTTGTATATTATTAGATGCGTTTGCGATTGCTGGCATGCGCTAGCCCGTGATGGGCAAATGCTATCACCGATTCTTGATCAGTTGCTCGAAGTAATATCATCTCGTATCCATAGCGGTCAACCGTTTGCTACACTTGATGGTTCGAATCAAAAATATGCAAATACACAGACGTTGATGGCGCTAGCAGCTATCGTAGAAGTGGTAAAAGTAAGCTAACAAACTGCCAAACTACTAGACAGAACATGGTGTCCAAATATGGCGCATAACGGCACAGCAACACGTCCTAATAAGAGAACGTTTTTGTCTCAAAATTTACAAAATCCTTATTAGCAAATACATAGGTGGTAGCAAATGTAGGAACAAATATGTAATGTTCAATGCCAGCAGGCAGCGTTCCACTTTCTGCAAAAATACATCTTATAGGTTAGAACTTATGTTCATATTACCAACCCTGTCATTGAGACGTGCTGTAATTGAGATCTTTTGGGCGCCCATCAGTGAAGGTAGTTTAACAGCACTAATTGCTGACAAACGATTGTTTTGTTTGGTAAAAGCAACAAGCCTGGAGCTAAATTTCTGTCAGAGCAGAAAAGCCCTTAAGAAGTTTACTATACGATTTCTTTTTAGCTCATGTGTCGTTTAATACTTAAACTGAATAGGTCAATCTTTAGGTCAATCTATAACTTAACGTTGATTTTGTGGACTTGAACCGAAGCTTGTGAATTATTTGATTCTAAATTGTATACAACTGAAAGAGTCACACCAGAAATTTTATAACAAAACAGATTAGATAAGGCAGATTAATATAAGTTAAGTATGTTGAAACCAATAGCTATAAGGAATTTTTGCATGATTTTCGAATAAAGAACCTGGGTGCTGAAAACTTGAAAACTGTATTGTTGACCTTGATGTAGACAATTTCTAACTTTATACTTCCCGTGTAATTATTACTTATCTTTCTGAAAGAGCGTGCTCGGTATTTGAGTTTGGGTGTTGTATTGTTTTTGGCAAAATCTCAAATTCTTCCTGGAAGACATCGAGCTATGTATGTACTAAGAAGGTTATTGGTTAGGCATGGAGTAGCTTTGCGATTAGAATTTTGGCAAAAATTTTGGTGACAAAACATTGGGTATGGCTTTGTACTCTATTTTCTGTTGGCCTTAACTGTACTCCAATTTGGAATTAATGTGTCTGGTATTTTGTTTTTTAGTTTAGCAAATTGTCCTTTAACTGTGTTTTGTTGTGTGCTATAAGTCCTCCGTTTTGCTTATCTATGATTTTGGAAATTTATCCTACGATAGGGTTTGTTTGTGAACAATCCTGCTGATTTTGAACTTTGTTGCTTTTTCTCAAAGTGGTGATATAAGGTACACTTACAATCAGACTTAAGTGCTCAAAAATCGATCGAATCTTCGTTCTATTTCGATCGTTTGCGTTTAAACGAAAGTCGATTAATCTAACGAATTTCGATTGCGTCAAAATAAAAAATAATTTAATTAAAAAAATTCGCGTTTAATTTAACGAATTTCGATTGTGTTGAAAAAAATTATTTTTTTAATAAAAAATTTCTCTACAATTCAGACAATGAGTTATAGTGAATTTAGTTTTTTATAGTGCTAGGAACTAGAGCATATCGTTATCGTATGATACAGCCAAAACTTTAGTGTAATAAAGCCTCGCATGAGTGATTGCACACTAAGTAAATCTAACAACATTAAGTTATAATAACGGTAATATTTTTATTAAAAATGGGAACAAACGCTATATTCACGGGCTGGCTGTGCAAGGCTATTAAAGACCGTCAGGGGGGGGGGGGGCAGAAAATGACGTAACCGGGTTGGTCAATTTAACCATAAAATTTCAATCCAAGAACCTTTCAACTCATAAGTCAACTAACCATTCGGATGTTTAGAGACTGCGGAGTCCTTGATGATTTAACCAAAACATAGGCCAGCCTTAGTAATACTCCCTAACATCAGCCATACACCCAAGGTACACTGTATGTGCCATGACGGGAGATCAAAAGAGTAAACTTCAGAAATATTCGTACTTGTAAATAATATAATTTTGTGTAATTCTAGTACTACTTCCTGACTGTGAGAACAGGTTCAACTCAAATTCATCCCCAAATGACAATAAGTAAAAGTAAGTGACAAGAGGCGAAATATGCTGATTTAATTCAATTCGAAACGACATTAAATGGAATCGACTGAATCCAACAATGGGAGCACGAAATGAACGGGGAGGAACTGTGCGAGATTAGAATAGAGAAGAGAGCAGAGGGTAGGACTCTAAGCCTGTAGGGGTAAATGTTGCTGGAGAAGGGTCCGAGCTTTATGGGATAACTTCCATAAATTCCCATGTTAACCTAGGATTTTTAAAGGTGTTACCACCGAAATCAAGCTGAAACAAGCTATATACTTATTTTTGTAACCACATTTTCCTAGTATGTAATTAATCGTTTTGGGATGTAGTGTCCAAGACGCTAGTGTATGTAACTAAAGAAACAGTGTAAAACTTAAAGCAGCTAAATTTAATGTTTATCGCACCCATTAGATTAGACAGATGTTTTTTGCCGTTTTTAAGCTTATCGGTGTGACGTTTGGTTATTGTTCATAGGGTTACAGCAAATTAATTTGAATTTCTTAAAAAATTATTTCTCAACAGTCCATTAGTTTCTGTGTTATCATTGTTAACCATATATATTTGCGAAATTTAATATATTTACAGGTTATATAGTATATATTTCTTAGATATTTTAGTTATGCATAAGATAGATTAGGTTGGACGCTTCTTTGTAGCGTTAGCTCATGAAAATGTCAAGTTTATCAATTGTTTCTACTTAGGGCTGCAGCTGTGGTCTCCAATCGCCCCTCACCCCGTCTCCAAATACAACTTTATATACACTAGTGTCCGAGGCCCCCAATAGAGGCAACAGCGTCCTAGCGTCGCCAATTGAACAGTATCGAGGTAACAGAGTTGTGGTCCCCTAATAGAAATGGAACAATGTAGATAACTGTGTTCACCCCTGCCCCCTCCGCCTCTCCATCCACAAACAGCAGAAGACTATATTAAATTTGCAATAGCTGTTTCTTGTTTTTGTATTTAACTTGAGGTCTCCTGAGCCCCGGGGTCTCCACTAGTGGGCGGGGTAGAGGTAGTCAACGCGGGCCTTTGTGTTACATTGGCAGACTTTTTGGTATCTTAAACTAGTCATGTTAGCTTCAAAAACATTGTTCAAAACTATCCGTAGATCGTAGTCCATGAAATTGGACACAATCGCACATGCTATCGAAAGTGCAATACAATTAAGGTTTAGCTACGCTAAGCTTTAGGCTACATTACTTCGTTTTAAATATTAATTAAGGTTTTTCTATGCACAGTGTGACCGTCAAAAACTGGATGAAGACTATGACATCTTTGAGGGGCGTAGCTTTATATCGCTAAAACAGAAAATCTTAGGGTGTGTGTGGAGGGGAGTGTTCTGGCTGACTTAATCTTAGGCTTAGTATACGCTTCATATAAGCTAAGGCTAAAGCTTAGGCTTTGGCTTAGTGTATCGAAGACGGCACAGCCTTCATACTGCTTACGCTCCTCAGCTTGACTTTATCTATTCTAGGTTATAAATGATATTATATTTAGGCAGTCATTTTAGATGATTCTGGACTTTCTGGAAACACTACTTCATGAGTACGCGTTTCGACCAAACCAGTTGTTCCTTCCGACTGATCTCGATGTCCGTTTGGATTCAGATGAGCGGTAAGGTTTAGCCATATGGTTATGCAGAGAACATTGCGAATCGATTTGTTTACCGAGTTTGTACTGTGGGGCATGTTTATACATACGTTGTCATTCGTTGCCATAGAAGTTTCTGCAGAAATTAAGCATATATCTGAAGTAGCATTGTGTCTAGTAGACGAATCTTGTTGCCAAACATTCTATTATTCACCGTTGCTGCAAAAACGTTCAACCTTATGCGAAATACTCATTGTACATGAAAGAGTTAACTTAGGTTATGTGATCTCCGTTTCGTTTGAATATTAAATTTTTGTTGTTTAAATTTTATTTTCAAAATTTATACGCTTAAGGTGCTATTCCGGAATTTATATTTTTATAGTAGCAGTATATAGTCTTTCAGCTATAAACCAATATTTAAAGCAATACCCAAAAAGAAATGAAAATTTCCGAATTACGACTATATGTTTTAGCTACTGCATGCCATGGGAGAAGAATGAATTTGATTTCAGTGTTATTTCATATTTAATTCTACTGAATTGTTTTAAACTATACCGAAAATGACGTTGAACTTGTGAAACGCTTCAGCAGGTTTTAAAATATTATGGCAGCTAAATTTTCCATTTTTTGTACATTATTTAGTATTATAATGGCATGTAGTGAGATGAATATGAGAAACTTTTCTGAGTCTTATGCGTACAATTGGGTAAGTGCTAGGTGTATACAACGGAAAGAAACATGCTAGAATTTATAATATTTCTTAAAAGTTGTGATTTATAAATTTTCCATTATTTGTGTCATTTTAAGAAATATATTTAAAGCTCGTATGGTTGTCGAACGTGATGAAAATAGCCACAATAATGGGTTTATGTTTACCAAATATTCTTTTTTGGACATTGAAGATGGTTAAATAAGCTGATTTTGAAACATCAAAATAGTTACTCAGAGCGCACTAGTCACATTTAAACTGTTTCCACAGCCCGGTCTGATTACAGTTTACATAAATATTTTGTGTTATTAATGATTTCAATAAAAATTCTTGAGACGCTACTAATTTTTATCGCTATATTAAACGCAAGCAGTTTGAACATCGATTTTAAATCCGTGAACGTATATTCATGCTGGACTTCAGATAACCAATCCATCGTATTCAGCGTCTCGAATAACTTATATATGTTGTGATGCCCTGTACACATTGCATAACCAAATAAATGAACATTAACCACATTTTGGAACTTAGATTCATCGACCATATAAACGATTGAAACACGTGGAAAGGCATAATATAGCCAAGCTGGAGTCTATATAAGAAAACTATCGTATTAAGCGTTTTTGATAACCGAATATACACTTGTTTGAAGGCACAAACACGTAATAAGATTCCGAAACTTGAAAAACCATATTTCATTAAAACTTTTATTGAAATGCAAATCCATCCAGATCTAAGTTATTCGTCACACCGACAAACAACAACGAAATTTTACATGATTTTCCTTCTAGCGTGCACACGCAGCGGAAACTTGCTAGCTTCGCTAGCTCTGTCCCAAACATATTAGAATAGATGAGTTTAGCTGTATGAAAATGTAAATCTGTTCAAACTATTCTTATAGAAGCACGAGACACCAGCAAAAATGTTTGCTCTAGCATTCAAATGTTATTATAATAGAAGCGGAACTAGTGTAATTGTATTAAATTTATTGAGATTTTAGGGAAAACGAAGCATCGCCACTTGAAAACGACCATCTCGATTCGTTTGAATGCGATGAAAAATTCATTAAAGCCCGTCGAGTAAGCTAGTTTTAATTTAATAATAATTAGATTTCTACTATTAATTTAAATTAGGATTGTCTGTGACAATATATAAATATTCAACAACTAAGTTGAATGTTTAGTTTGTCTATTTTTGAAAATATTAAATAGTTTATAGTAAAATTCACATAAATCTTAATTTTGCTCTGATTGATTCATTTTATTGTCGAAAAATCATAATTAGATTGATAATGTGATTTGGTATGGTTTCATGGTATGGACACTAAAGCGGATATAGAAATTTCTGACAGGGACATTGGTTTTGTAATACTTTTCAGACAGGGGGCGGTTTGTAGCTGAATTTTATTCGACTACTATTTGAGTGCATATTTTTCATTTTGTTCAGCATATTTCACGTTTATGTGGTATGTCGATACGCTAACGGGTAGGGAGGGCGGCCAGGTGCCCCTCCGCCGCCCCCATTGCTGGATCTGCCAGTATATAAGGCTGAGGGCCAAAATAGTATATATACTACACAAGCCCTCGTGAAACTGTATTTCAGCCGGAGAGATGAGTGATATTAATGATAACAATTCATAATTTCATAACTGTTCATAAAGATCATCTGGTCTTCCATAAAGATGGCAAACTGCGCCGGGAAAGTGTGTGTAGCGTTATTATGAGGGCGTGAGACAACCAAAGTTTAATAAATTCTACACCCAAGCACAACAGAGAATTAACTGCACATGCACAGCTTCGAAAGATCAAAACTTTTGTAACAAATTGCTTAAAGTACCAACAGCTCATTTGCTTATACGCAAATTAGGTATAGTTTGGTTATTAAGGTTCTTTCGTTATCTTGTTTCCATTTACTGCAATGTTGCCAATTGGTTTGTCTTTCTTGAATTCTGTTACAGCAAGCCTTAGAAGCTGATGTAAATTTCTTGTTAGTCCTCAACTACAATTTTATTAAATTTTGAAGATATACAGCATAGTTTGGAAGCAATCAATTCAGCTCGATGAAATTCACTTCAAATCAAAACCGGAATTTTCGAATCGCTTTCTCTATCTAAGCCGAGCCGACTAGGCACAAAAATCTACTCCGAATCTTTAAACTTGGCCCAGGTCGGACTGGTACACTAAATAAAGATACCTGATTACAATATTGCAAAGGACTTAAATATCGAGAATTTAGATGCTTAGGAATCTTTACTAATGTCTGACAAATACAGTCGTGGCTAGTCAAGTTGTTGAATTCATGTGGGTTAGTCTTGGTCTGATATTATAGAGTATTTGCGAAGGCACGCAAACCTAACTGCGTTTCTCAGCTTATACAAAAGATATACTATTTATATTGTGTCTGCCTTACAACCTCATTTTGAAGAACAGATAAATGAATTAGAAGAAAATTAGATTTATTTAGATTTTCGTGTGTTGGCCTGATAGTGTCATGGTTTCATTGTTTAGTGCAATTTGGCAACAGATCATTCTTTTCGATTGTCTTTGGCTGAGTTTTGCATAATTTTGTTTGTCGTTTTGAGGGCTAAGATTTTATTAGTTTTTAGCTTCGGTCGATTAATTTTATGAATATTTTTTAACATCTGAGACATTGGTAGAAACTTTAATGATTATATACATATAACTAGATGATATTATTTCTATAATATATATACTTGTTACATGTTTGTGAACAGTACCTATACGCTTTTATTCTTTCGGCGAATTACATGTTATTTGGTTAAGTTTTTACGAGCCTTGTCAAATATTCGCTGCATATTGCTTATCTAGGAACACAAGAATTTTGCCTTTTTAATTCGAAAATGACAGAAATTCTTTTAGATGTCTATAAAAGATATAAAAGATTAAAGTTAAACAAGTGAGAGAATTTCTTTTAGATGTCTATAAAAGATATAAAAGATTAAAGTTAAACAAGTGAGAGAATTTCTTTTAGATGTCTATAAAAGATATAAAAGATTAAAGTTAAACAAGTGAGAGAATTTCTTTTAGATGTCTATAAAAGATATAAAAGATTAAAGTTAATCAAGTGAGAGAATTTCCTTTAGATGTCTATAAAAGATATAAAAGATTAAAGTTAAACAAGTGAGAGAATTTCTTTTAGATGTCTATAAAAGATATAAAAGATTAAAGTTAAACAAGTGAGAGAATTTCTTTTAGATGCCTATAAAAGATATAAAAGAACAAAGTTAAACAACAGCCAAGTTAAGTAAACAACAGCAAAGGGCGCAACAAGTTAATGATATTAAAGGGAAGAGTTTTTGTCACATGTAGTGGGAACGGTTTATTCAGTCCTATGCTTCCACTCTGTTCAGTCAGCAGTCTAAACAAAGACCATAGGCAATGCCTGAATTTGCAAAATCTAGCAAAATCATAGTCTTTGAACCGAAACAAGGTTCAATTGATGTCGTAACTAGGCACTTAGCTACACATTTAGAGCACGCGAGGCACTCAAACCACTTGTAGTAGGTGAGGTGCAAGGTTTTTAGCTGATGGCAAGGCAGCAGATCCTGGGGAGGAGGATTGGAAGGATGAACCTCTCCAATTCCTTAAACATTAGGTACCCTGGGATCAAAAGCCTTTGTTGTTGTTTCAAAATGCCAGGGCACAATCCCAATCTCCTGTCCCCCACACTTTTGAACCCCCATAAAGTTCTCTCATCGTCATCTTATTTCGGAACGAATCTGCGCCGGTGGCTGATTGCCGAATCGTAATGGTTACTACCAGTTCATATATTCGGCGTAGAATAAATTGCATCAATAAATATCAAACGGAAACAAATTGTTACAAACAACAATAATATGAAATAACAATGGTTGACAACTGTTATGGTCAGAAGCAATAAAAACAGTAGTTGTTCCTATGCTACGCTCCGGAATACCTTATTTTACGCCTTGCGGATCCCATTTGGCAAAGGGCAACCAGAATACCGCTGATACTTCCTAACCAACAAATGAAAACAAATCCCCAACAAAACATGAATATATAATAACAGTACTTCAACAAATTTTAAAATTCTACCTTTCAAACAGTAAGACTACTTGACAAACATCTCAAGAAAAGTTTTCCTAAAATATAAGTTTATTTAAGGAAGTAAATTAAGCGAAAAAGACAATCCGTTTGCAAAGGTTCTTGTATATAAGTAACCTTGGTACCACTAGAGCGCCGTCAGTATCGTAATTGAATAATGAGATTGGACACACCTTGCGTCACCGCAGATATCGGAGCGCATAAAGAAGATACGATTTCAACGAGCTGGGTGCAATCGATGAAATTGTAGATTGGATGAACACCAATGAATCTTTAGGTCCATAGACCGCGCAAACCATGGCAATTTGAGAAGGATATCTAAAACACAATAAACAACAAATAATTATAAGGGTGGGAGAAGTGATTCATAAGCGACAAATTACAGCGACCTATCATTTGTGTAATAAATCAAGCGTAAGCAAGGGTTGACCATAGACTTAGTAAATAAAGAAACTAAATGATTTGGCAAGATAAATTCATTTATTCTTATGCTACGCTCCCGAATAACTTATGTTATGACTTGCTGATGCCACTTCGAAAAGTGAGACCAGAAATAAGCAACACGAAGGAAAACGTTCTACTGAACATTTCCAATGCAGAGAGCAACATAATAAAAACAGCGATGACTTATCGTTTGCCAAATTTGCACGCAAATTAGCAGTCGTTTTTAGCAAAGTTTGACACAACCTTCGTTAATATCTTAGGCGGTGGGACTGTTCAACATACCTCAGAGCTCCAATTTTGCTAATATGCATATATTCCTAAGGATCCAAAGAAATAAGATCGCTTAATAAATCTTAGCAGAAACGAATTTTAGCTTAGTCGCAAGCGAACCTACGGTGAACGGGCCTGAACTTCTCATTTAAAGCCGAAAACAAATAATGCGTTATTCGCTGAGCAAATAATGCGAGCATGGGCTAAAAGACAAAATTGACGTCACGCTCAAAACAACCGACAACAAATGCCTTGCCAGAATTCCAATACAAGATCGTTTTCCATCAAAACGATAAGTCCCAAAATTCCAAATTTTGTGTCGGCGACAAAACAGGCTTCTAAGTATTAACAACAAAGACTGAATCATACAGATATTGAGGGATAAATAGAGACGAAACTGGCGTTTTTCTGGTGACCGTCCGATGAAGAAACAATCAGTGACAGTCCAAACACAAACATACACATAGAACACCGTTTTTTCGTAAACCTCCGAATTATCCTTTTAAAACAAAAGGCGCTGAAGAAATGACAAATGGTAAATTCGTAAATGCAAAAGCCTGCACACTTTCCCCAAAGGACCACCGTAAACCAAGATACTTTTGGGAGTATGCTGTAATATCCTAATGGCTGTATTCTGACGTTAAGTCTAGTTTTGCCATAAACCACCTTTGCCTGAAATAAGAAACAGCTGTTTGAATACCCTACAGGCTAAACCTAAATTTAGCTCCAAACTTGTTCAAAACTGAACAATCTAAAATCAGACCCAGCTAATTGCTAATATGATCCATTGTTGCGAACTGCTGTTTCTTTATTGCTGATCTTATGAACAATACCACGCTCCAAAAGATACCGAATCTGAGAAATAACAAGCTCCTTTTTGATGCTGGGCTAACCTGTTATTAGGCAAAGTAAAATTTCAGATACCTCATAATACCGGTAATACATATCCCGATAAATCATTAGTAACTAATAATTTGTTATCGCAATGCTTTTGCCACCATGCGCATCTTTGAGATAGAAGGCTTTTAGCAACTTTAAGATTACTGAGAGCTTGGTGTTTAGCAACTACAATCTCCGAGTTACCAACAATAAGATATTTCCCATCGACAACCCAGCATCTCGCAATTAGCAATCGACACTATATAGCAGCGAGGTTAACTGCAGGCTTTGTGGTATTCCGAGAGAAGGATATGGCAAAGTGACCAGAGCTTCCACACAAGACGCACTGGTCTATTGACGAAGGTTAGCGACGGCGCAAAAAAGAACGCGACCGGGAGCATCGCGATACGCATCGCGGCCCGGTCGAAAGGGCTGGCTGCGTAAACGACGACCAAGTACACGCTTTCATGCCAACTACAAGACTTTGCGATAGCTGACAAACCTAACGCCTTGGATTTAATCAAAACCGAAGCACCTTGAAACCAAAGAATCTGACAGAAGAATTTGCTTCCACCGTTTTTTAATTCACGCCTTCACTCTCTTCAAATTCTGAATTGGTCACTCAATTTCACTCCGTGATAGTTGCATTGCCAAAAATGTTTATAACATTAAAGCAGCCTAGTGTTTATCTTCCTTAAAAATATCTTGTGTTCCAAATTCGATTGATATTTTAAGTTTGAACAACCAATACGCTCGCTCAGTGAGAACCAGAAGAAACAGACCAGGACGAAACTTTCCTTGACAACCTAGCCTTACTCTTCGAACTCATAGCAAAATTAAAACACAACGAAGCATACCATACAAATAGACAGATAAAATTGCGTGGGCAACAAATTACACCGATCCATCAGTTGTATAATAAATCAAGGACTGATCAGACACTTCCTAATTAAAAAATTACACCATTTACATAAATGCAGCTAACGGATCGGCATAACTCGGTATATATTTACAAAGCCATGCGATAAAATACCTGAACGCATGAATAGTTATATTACAAGTCAGTTGCAGCACAGCCAGCGGTAAAGTTCAAGAATTTGCACACCCAGTCAAAACTGTAAGATGTTAATGTCATCTGTTTATTTTACTAGATCAAAGTATCAGTTAATATTTTAACTGATTTCACAGAAAAAATAAAAAAGCACGTGCGTTGCTCGAACAAACAAATATTTTGAATCTACGCATTGTTTGAAAATAAAACAATCAGGAAATGTCTGAAGGCGATAGTTATAAACGGTGGTGCTCACGCCTTTCAACACATCCTCTGTTGCGTCCGTGGCCGCTCTAAACATTTCGGTTTCGTCATAGCATGCGTTCAGACTCTGAAAATCTTGTTTTATTATGACCTATAGGTGAGACGGAGTTCGTAATTTATTCCCGTAAAAAATGGCATAAATTTCTGGGCTTGTCTGTCTTGACGCAATCACGATTATTGGAAAATGAGTTCACTACAACCAACCTAACTGCCTAAAGCGGTGAAATCCCAACTACTTTGGTATTTAGATTGTATAGACAATGGAAAACTAAACAAAAACAAAAACAAAGGTAGAATCTGAATGTGAAAGCCTAGCTATGTAATCGCTTTGCCAATATATATAACCGCCACAAGAGATAATTCAGAAGTGAATGGAAATTCGTTTGGACCGTCGCCTTTGCAATCATCAGCTTGTACAAGACAAACGCAGTATAAGGTACAACAAGGGGACTATATCTTTACAGCAAAATAATATAATAAGTTATTCTTCTTTTTATAAAGCTGTGGCTTTGATACAAATATTAGGGATGTTTCTCTATTCCAGTGCACTGAAGACCCAACCGTAGTTGAGAATACAGGAATGCTTTGGTTGCCGATTTCTCAACTACCGTGAAAACTCTGACTAGACAAAAATACACAAAGAGGCGGAAAGAAAAAGGCTATGACAAGCTCATAGCTCTGTGACAAAAACAGCCAATAGTAATGAATGCACTAGCGAAGATATGGTTCTAAGCCAATGATTATAGCAAAGTCCATCAGATTCCTTCATTTGTTTTAAAACTTAACCAAACGTTGTAAAAGGAACGCCTGAAGAACTACATTGTGTAAAATATTATTATTAGTTATACGTTTTGTTTTCGGTAAGGCTATTAGTTTGATACAAAAAAGTGTATTTTGTGAAATTTAGTCATTGTAAGGCCGATCGTAGCTGAGAATTGTTAAAAGTAAGCAAGCATTCGATTATTACGCCAATAACAAACACACGGTGCTATGTTTCAGACCGTCAATTTTAACACAGCTGCATGCTATTTTACGCTTTCGCTCCGTTCGCGACAATCTACTGTGTGCTCCACAATGCTGAATTTTCCTTTGTTTGTTCTCCTTCAGTTTCAGTCAAGTTGCCCGTTTACACCTATACTTGAAACTGCCGAACACATAAATATTGAATTAAAAAAAAAGTGTATCTATATAAATTTGTGTATATATTCCAGTAGAATTTTATATTATTGTAAAATTGTTTACAATATTGTTTGATATTTTATCTATACATAATGGTTTGTGTAAATATATATAATATTGTTCGATACCTTAAAACTGCGAAAACTAAACTATATTCAGCATAAAAGAAATACAATAGCACTCAAAATCGAGAAAAGATATAAATTGAGAGCATAAAATGTAATAGAATAAACATATACAACGGCGTATCCAGGATTTTCTGATGGGAGGGCGGGGGTTCCGATTGCTCCCTATCGTGGACTAACTTGTACTGTGAAGTGGTGTTTAGTGCAGCGGGTGAACGATTTGACAGACAGCCAACACTCGGCTACGGCATGACAGCAAAACCCTCAACCACACCTCCCTTTGGATTTTCTTCTGTAGATATACATCGTCGAATTCAAAATTTAAATGTACGTATATAAATATCGAGAATGAATAGAATAAATTAAAAAAATCACATTTAAATACAAAGCACTCTTACTTGAACAATGTATGACTGACGGTGAAAAATAAATGCAAATAAGTGTGAAACTCGATCAAAACAGCCGTCGAGAATGCGACGACACGAAGCAACAATTGAATTTGAGCAAAAAAGGTGCAGCCAGGATTGGTTTCAAATTTCGTCGAAGGTGTAGAGAAGGTGTTAGTCTTCCAATTAACTTAAGAAAAAATCTATCCAGAGGGATAGTCTGTCACTTAGGTTACGAAAAAATATAGGGAATTTACAGGAAGCAATATGGGGGTTCTTGCTCACTTGTGTGATTAATAAAATAATTAGCAATATCCATGGTAATGTGTCGGTGACATTGTGGCATTTAATTTGTACAAATCGGGAGGATAACACCTTGTTGTTATTACAAAGTGTCCACGGAGACTACCGACCGACCTGCTCAGATTCCTCATCGCTCCCCTTCCCGGTGGTCAAGTGTTGCTGTTTTTTGATTCAAACAATATACGCAGCAGCAATATATGTTCAGTATAGGAACAAAGTGGATGCTTTGTTTTGTAAAATTATATTCATTTAATTTTATTTTTTAATATTTTAATGATTTCGATAAATTTCTAATTATATTTCGATTGTGTTTTACGATTAATCTTGTTTATCAGAAAAGGTTTCTGTTCGTTGATTTAATTTTAAATAATTGTATTAAGATGTTTCCCCATTTTCTGATATATACACTTGTAAGGCTGGATTTGTAGTAAATGTTTTACAACACACGGCGACGAGGCAGTTTGTTGATGATTAGCCGATGCTGATTTACATGCGTCAGAGATATTTTTAAAAAACAATCCTTGAATCACAAACATAGCATAAAGACCACTGATTAGCTTCGATTTTCTCTGTGGCTTAATGAATATTTTGGGTTAAACATAAAAATATGCTGTAAAAATTACTATAAACATAAATATGTTACACGTTAAGCATACTTACGCTAGATTTTTATTATTCATAAAGCTATTCTAGATATATTAAGCATAAACATTTTCTGTGTATCGATTGATATTATATAGTTATGTTGATAGATTGCTTCCAGGTGCGCACAAAACGGTGCTATTCCAGTCCGACAAACATAGACTCGTACTCTGACAAATGAGCATTTATTTGGGGCAATATGTCCACCAAATTTGCAACATCTAGGTCAATTAGCGTACCCTTTTTCCACCATTAATCATATATATGCAATTATCTTTTCGGTTTTATATTTTAGTCGATATTTACAGGTTATCGTAACCATATATGAAATCACATCACTGTACAACAATAGTCGAATATCATGTTCTACAACAGATCAACAGCATCCACAACTTGATAAGTCATCTGTTGAGCCGATTGTAAGCTACCATTATGCCCGATGTAGCATCGATGACAATGGCAGCGAACGGTACGTACGTCCTCAAATTCAAAACGTTCACTTGATACAACGACGGTCTTATTTGAAGCGTATTCAACGGCAAAAACTATCTGACGTCGAAACACAATTACAATATAGCATTCAAGCAACAACTCGTCGCAAGAAACACGGGTTTGAAGCTGTCAACTTTGAACTAAAAGAAGAAAAATCTTTAGACCTTAACGACTTGAAGCCTGCGAACGAAGCGAGCAGCAATAGCAACAGCGGTATCTTTAGAGCTAGCCTAGTGAAGTTGCGAGACCGGTGTGATAATTCTACCGATGACGACAAATCGTTAAGGTAAATACCCATTTATCTTGACATTATCATTCATTAGTTACATTTTTGTCATTCAAATTGTATAACTTATAAAAACGCACATAGGTGATAACAAATTTAGAGCCCTCAATTTGTGACATTGCCTTTGGTTTTTGTCTGACTACACGTGGTATTTGCTTATCTTGACAGTTACTCGGCCTTGGCGTTTTAAAGACATGCTAAACTCAATAGCGATAGCGAATCAACATATATTTCAACGTGCTAATTAACGTGTATATGTAGTTATTAAATTATATAACGATTATATACAAAATATAATCATAAATTCGATTTATCTATCTCATACCAATAGTTTAATATATCATGAATCAACCTCTAATTGTACTGACTATACGCACAAAAGTATCGCCTACTATAAAGAGAAATTACAACACATTAGCATGATTACATGAATGGAAGAGAAGTAGAAGCACCTTAAAATGACAAAACATTAATATGTACCAAACCCTACTGTATGTGAAGTCGAAAACAATCCCAAAAACAAGTAAAATAAATATAAACGCGTCCGTCCTTTGGATCTCCGATTAATTTTATTGTTATTTATTATTATGAATGGTTCCAATTTAATATATTATATACCGTATATATCGTAAATATGACATTGTACACGCAAGCGGTCAGAGGGGCCTGAGAAAACAGTTGAAAAATATCGAAAAATTAAATGTATTGTCTCTGCTCAAGAGTTATGTGAGTAACAGATATTTTTATTGAGTTTTGAATTTTGCTAAGGCTGTATAATTTTCACGCAATGGAACATTATATATATATATATATATAAATTTTGCCCTCTAAAATTGGATTGACCCGTCCCCTATATAAATTTTGCACCCCTGCAATTGGATAGACCCGTTCCATATATAAATTTTACACCTCTGGAATTGGATTAACCCGTCCCATATATAAATTTTGCACCCCTGAAATTGGATTGACCCGTCCCATATATAAATTTTACACCTCTGGAATTGGATTAACCCGTCCCATATATAAATTTTGCACCCCAGAAATTGGATTGACCCGTCCCATATATAAATTTTGCACCCCTGAAATTGGATTGACCCGTCCCATATATAAATTTTGCACCCCTGAAATTGGATTGACCCGTCCCATATATAAATTTTGCACCCCTAAAATTGGATTGACCCAACATAGAAATCTGATTACAAGCTTGTGCAATTGAGCCAAATAAAAGGCCCGAAGAGCAAGAATTTGTTCAGAACTTTCTCAACAATACGTGAGCATAGATTGATGTTTCTGAAATTCACATTTTACAATAGATTATGCACTTCCTCATAGCCGCGGCTAGATACATATTATCAAGAATCGACGACGATCGATTGTGGTATTGGTGCGACACTGTTCAGCTTTTCGTTGTTTTATTCCGCGCTACGTTGCGGTGGTTTTCGGCCTTACCCGCCACGACTTTTATGAACAAGTGGATATCGATTCGAGTGCAATGACAATGCCTAATGCGCCGTCCGTGCAATGGTAAAATCGGTTGCTTACTGTGATCATTAGCAGCAGTGATTGCACGTGGCTATGCAACTGTATAGTACAATGCATTGACGGCGTGCATTTGAAAAGACTTTAACATTTTAAGGTGCAAAAGAATAATCAGTTTACACATTCGAGTGCAATAGTTTTGATCATTGATCGTGCAATGATAATTACCATTGCAAACTGTAGAGCAACATTGTTTACTAAAGGGCGGCGTCCGTGAAATTGTTTTCACCAAAGCACGTTCCAGTGCAATTGTTGTTACATTTGCACTAGCTGCAACAATGGCATAAACATAAGCCTGAAATGTGCCCCTTGTTATTGTTTATGCCATTGCATCTGTGCGAGCAATGGTTGTTGTATTTACACATTTTCGTGCAGGTGATGTGGTGATTGCATATTGTCATAATCTTTACGCATAACGCATAACTAGGCGGTGCAAGGACCACGGGGTTGCACATACCCATGTCCATGGACCACTAAATTTACATACCATCCTTGTTTATGAACCATTAAATTCAGACCCTAAACGTGGTTATGGATCACTATTTTAGTCCCCTCCTCATGTTTGTGGGTCACCATTTCGCACCCCCAGATTCTTGCACCATTATATTACACCAACCCAGGGTCTTTGACCCCTAATCAGAAAACAATCTCTTTCTGAATTATTGGTTCAAAGACCTGGGGTCTGAAATAGCAGTCCATAAACCCGGAGGGTGGTTTGAAATAGTTGTACATGAATCTAGAGAGGGTGGTTTTATTTAGTTGTCTATGAATAGGGGCGAGGTGTAAATTTAGTTGTCCAAGAATATGGTGAGGTATAATTTGGTGGTCCAAGCACCTGAAGGGTGTCTAGATGTAGTGGTTCAATAACATGGATGGGTAGGTATGTTAATGACCCACTTCGCGGGTCATTAACTTTGAGGGAGGAGTAATTACGAAAATCCCCGCGAAGCTCCGCGAAAACAAAAAAAACGGATAGCTGAAGAGTGTCAAACTCTTCAGCAGAGTCGGTCATCATCTACTCTTGGTATTGTAAAACATACACCTAAATATATAAATATATGTATATTTTATAGTATATATATAAAAAATGTGTTATAAACTTTATATATGAATATATTTATTGCCAATATACATCATATGTTCCAAATAGTAAACGACCCAAAAAATTCAAACCCAATACGACCCAAATGGCGTCCATAAACTGTTTAGCACTCGATGCAGTCACTGTGGCTTTGTGGCAATTTATGAGTTGCAAAATTTATAGAAATTTACTTGTGTAATAATTTTTTGTCTGAACCAGTTATCATAACTAATCAGCAATGACGTCGCTCAATCCTCCATAAAACTGTACGCATTTTACTGCAAATTTCCAAATTCGGTCTGCTTTAAACGTTATACGAAAAAGCGACAGAAGTATTTACTCCGTGTATAACTATAAGTCGCTATTTCACTTGTTATTTTTTCGGAGTTTTTACAGCAATGTCTACGGCAATAACATAAGCTTATTGTGATAATTATGAAGCTTAGCATTGGTTTTAACAGGAATGATCAAAACTTTTAAGAAAGAATGAATAGCAACTTTTTCTTCATCTGTCATATGAAACATGTCTAAGATGCTTACCATTTATAATGGATAAAAAACTGGGGTCTATCCGTTACCCTCGTCTGGATTTTACCAAATTAGTTGAGAAAAGGAACAATAAGGAGAGGTAAAATGAAAAGCAAAGCCAGGGTTAGAGATCGTACTGCCTAGCTATGTAATAATGCTGACAATATATGGACCGTCACAAAATGTAGTTCAGAAAATAGGAATTCGTTTGGAACATCAACGTCGCAACCTACAGCTGGTACATAGCTAAAAGTAGTAAACGGCACTACGAGGGGTTATATCTTTGCTGCAAAATAATATAATTGGCTCTTTTGTTTTAAAGCCCTATGGATTTGATACAAAATTGTGTATTTTTCTAGGATTTAGGCACAACGATAGTTGGAAAAAAATGTATGATAAAATCACCATCGTAGCGTAATCGGTAATGACTATTTGCCCAAGTGTATATCAGTCAAAACCTGACACAAGGGAGAGGAGTTAAAACTCGAAATTTGCATCTACTGTTATCTCTAGCTGTCCACCTCTGGCTCAGGCGACCTCTTCCTATACCTAATGTTCGATTCACTGTATTGGCTTTATGCTTATTTATCACCTGCTCGTTCATGCAACGACAAAGATGTGTTATTACTTATTTCCGTCTTGTATAAATAAGAGATTAGAAGTAATCGAATCGCTATAAAAATCGCCATCATAGCGCAATCGGTAATGACTATTTGGCCAAGTGTATATCAGTCAAAACCTGACACAGGGGAGAGGAGCTAAAACTCGGAATTTGCATCTACTGTTATCTCTAGCTGTCTACCTCTGGCTCAGGCTACCTCGTCCTATACCTAATGTTCGATTCACTGTATTGGCTTTATGCTTATTTATCACCTGCTCGTTCACGCAACGACAAAGATGTGTTATTACTTATTTCTGTCTTGTATAAATAAGAGATTAGAAGTAATCGGATCGCTATAAAAATCACTATCATAGCGTAATCGGTAATGACTATTTGCCCAAGTGTATATCAGTCAAAACCTGACACAGGGGAGAGGAGCTAAAACTCGGAATTTGCATCTACTGTTATCTCTAGCTGTCTACCTCAGGCTCATGCGACCTCTTCCTATACCTAATGTTCGATTCACTGTGTTGGCTTTATGCTTATTTATCACCTGCTCGTTCATTTAACGACAAAGATGTGTTATTACTTATTTCTGTCTTGTATAAATAAGAGATTAGAAGTAATCGGATCGCTATAAAAATCACCATCATAGCGTAATCGGTTATGACTATTTGCCCAAGTGTATATCAGTCAAAACCTGACACATGGGAGAGGAGCTAAAACTCGGATTTTGCATCTACTGTTATCTCTAGCTGTCTACCTCAGGCTCATGCGACCTCTTCCTATACCTAATGTTCGATTCACTGTGTTGGCTATATGCTTATTTATCACCTGCACGTTCATTTAACGACAAAGATCTGTTACTACTTATTTCCGTCTTGTATAAATAAGAGATTAGAAGTAATCGAATCGAATATAATCATAATTTTGGCTGCTCATTCTCGCCTGTAGTAGCTCTAGCGGTAACGCTGATTATATTACATCATTGTAATTTAATCAAGTTTTATGATTTTATGAACGCAATGTGTATTTCGTTCATCAACATTCTGATTTTGGACCCATCGGCTTAGCTGTGTGTACTTGCGAAATATTTAAAAAGTTTCTCATTATATCAATTGGTTTCGGAAATTTATAAAACACTATTATAACCATAAAATAAGAAATTTTAAATTATATACTGAGAGCAGTTTTCTTTTGCTGTAGTAGTTGAGATGAAATCTTTCGTAGAAGGCCAGTTTAAGCATTGCGAGTTCCAAATTAATGAACCGCAATACAGAGATGGGAGCATTCAGAAGGGAGATCCTGGGTTCGGACCAATTAGACCTGGTCGACAAAAAATTAAACAAAGTATCCAACTTCCCGAAAACATTTCAGTAAAATTTTGAAAAGTGAGGATGCCTCTAACTTGATCTGTCTGAACCAGCAGTAATATTATGACCCAAATTATGGCTCAGCGGAACGAGTCACAACGCAATCCATTTTTAGTTGACATCGAACCCCCACCCTCAAAACATATCCTGACTATGCTCCTGGTGCAACAGTCATAACTAACATTCTCAAAAGTAACGGTTTCACTTGTTTCAATCTATGTTGGATATATGTGGCAGAGGGGTAAGCTCTAGATTTTTTGGGGCCTACATTTTTGAGTCGAAATATGTTACGCTAGGGGGTTCATTCTCCTGAAGTTCGAACCCCCTTAACCCACATTTCGCCGCAACCCTCTCCCAGCCGTCTCCACGCGCCGTAAGCGCGCGGAATTCTTACGACTTTTAGCAGCATTTAGGAAAAATTTGGTAAAAATTAACACAAATTAACAAAGTATAGACAAAATATATATCAAATTTTTAACAAAACTTTGGGACAACGGACCACTCAACCTAATTTTTTGGTTTTTTGGGGGGTCCTGACAATCAGGACAGGACTCTGCCCAAGTTTTAAGCCAGTGATTTGTAGGTCATATATTTCAATGCACGTGTATGGTTCCATGCGTACATTTAGGCGCGTAATTCAGGGACTTTGGAACAATGGCGCCCCCTACGATGGACAGATTTTTGTTGTTATGCTGCATATTCTATACAGCGGAACACCGCAAAATTTGAATATATTTCAATGCACGTGTATGTTCCATGCGTACATTTAGGCGCGTAATTCAGGGACTTTGGAACAATGGCGCCCCCTACGATGGACAGATTTTTGTTGTTATGCTGCATATTCTATACAACGGAACACCGCAAAATTTGAATATATTTCAATGCACGTGTATGTTCCATGCGTACATTTAGGCGCGTAATTCAGGGACTTTGGAACAATGGCGCCCCCTACGATGGACAGATTTTTGTTGTTATGCTGCATATTCTATACAGCGGAACACCGCAAAATTTGAATATATTTCAATGCACGTGTATGTTCCATGCGTACATTTAGGCGCGTAATTCAGGGACTTTGGAACAATGGCGCCCCCTACGATGGACAGATTTTTGTTGTTATGCTGCATATTCTATACAGCGGAACACCGCAAAATTTGAATATATTTCAATGCACGTGTATGTTCCATGCGTACATTTAGGCGCGTAATTCAGGGACTTTGGAACAATGGCGCCCCCTACGATGGACAGATTTTTGTTGTTATGCTGCATATTCTATACAGCGGAACACCGCAAAATTTGAATATATTCCAATGCACGTGTATGTTCCATGCGTACATTTAGGCGCGTAATTCAGGGACTTTGGAACAATGGCGCCCCCTACGATGGACAGATTTTTGTTGTTATGCTGCATATTCTATACAACGGAACACCGCAAAATTTGAATATATACCAATGCACGAGTATATTCCAAGCGTACATTTAGGCGCGTAATTCAGGGACTTTGGACACAATGGCGCCCCCAAGGAGGACAGATTTTTGTTGTTATGCTGCATATTCTATACAACGGAACACCGCAAAATTTGAATATATTCCAATGCACGTGTTGTTCATGCCTACATTTAGGCGCGTAATTCAGGGACTTTGGAACAATGGCGCCCCCTACGATGGACAGATTTTTGTTGTTATGCTGCATATTCTATACAACGGAACACCGCAAAATTTGAATATATTTCAATGCACGTGTATGTTCCATGCGTACATTTAGGCGCGTAATTCAGGGACTTTGGAACAATGGCGCCCCCTACGATGGACAGATTTTTGTTGTTATGCTGCATATTCTATACAGCGGAACACCGCAAAATTTGAATATATTTCAATGCACGTGTATGTTCCATGCGTACATTTAGGCGCGTAATTCAGGGACTTTGGAACAATGGCGCCCCCTACGATGGACAGATTTTTGTTGTTATGCTGCATATTCTATACAGCGGAACACCGCAAAATTTGAATATATTTCAATGCACGTGTATGTTCCATGCGTACATTTAGGCGCGTAATTCAGGGACTTTGGAACAATGGCGCCCCCTACGATGGACAGATTTTTGTTGTTATGCTGCATATTCTATACAGCGGAACACCGCAAAATTTGAATATATTCCAATGCACGTGTATGTTCCATGCGTACATTTAGGCGCGTAATTCAGGGACTTTGGAACAATGGCGCCCCCTACGATGGACAGATTTTTGTTGTTATGCTGCATATTCTATACAGCGGAACACCGCAAAATTTGAATATATTTCAATGCACGTGTATGTTCCATGCGTACATTTAGGCGCGTAATTCAGGGACTTTGGAACAATGGCGCCCCCTACGATGGACAGATTTTTGTTGTTATGCTGCATATTCTATACAACGGAACACCGCAAAATTTGAATATATTTCAATGCACGTGTATGTTCCATGCGTACATTTAGGCGCGTAATTCAGGGACTTTGGAACAATGGCGCCCCCTACGATGGACAGATTTTTGTTGTTATGCTGCATATTCTATACAGCGGAACACCGCAAAATTTGAATATATTTCAATGCACGTGTATGTTCCATGCGTACATTTAGGCGCGTAATTCAGGGACTTTGGAACAATGGCGCCCCCTACGATGGACAGATTTTTGTTGTTATGCTGCATATTCTATACAGCGGAACACCGCAAAATTTGAATATATTTCAATGCACGTGTATGTTCCATGCGTACATTTAGGCGCGTAATTCAGGGACTTTGGAACAATGGCGCCCCCTACGATGGACAGATTTTTGTTGTTATGCTGCATATTCTATACAGCGGAACACCGCAAAATTTGAATATATTCCAATGCACGTGTATGTTCCATGCGTACATTTAGGCGCGTAATTCAGGGACTTTGGAACAATGGCGCCCCCTACGATGGACAGATTTTTGTTGTTATGCTGCATATTCTATACAGCGGAACACCGCAAAATTTGAATATATTCCAATGCACGTGTATGTTCCATGCGTACATTTAGGCGCGTAATTCAGGGACTTTGGAACAATGGCGCCCCCTACGTGCTGCATATTCTATACATCGGAACACCGCAAAATTTGATTATACCATTCCCTCGAGACGTTAAAACGTTCTAACGCCACTGATGTATATTTCTATATTTGCACAAATTTATATTTAAAGTGTTTTGTTATGTACCAATCTGCCGACCACGCCTCGTCTGATAGTAATTTTCGACAATTTGAGAGAACGTTTGTTTTAAGCGTTTTATATTTTTTTACTTAAGTGATCCTTACAAAGATGTTTTATATACAGAAACGCTTTCCACATGCCACAATTATAAATATTATTATAAATAATATTATGTTTTCGTTTTCCAATTCTAACATCCACTTATCTCCAAAACTTTCGGTACAATACATATAAAACATGCAGAATTGCGTAAATATTATCAAATAATTGTATTTAAGTGTTTGCAGCCGATGTAATACCACCAGTACATTATAATTGTGTACAATTACATACAATTTCAAACCTCTGTATGTATTAGATCAGTGCTAAAATTAGTTCAGCGTCTAAAAATTTTACGTTTTTACATTTTTCCCTTTGAATTTTTATTTTTTGTTGGAATTGAACTAGAATTTCGTTTTGCCATAATAAGTGTAGAAAGTTCCTTTCACACTTTGCTCGGTCGTTTATGATATAGCTGCGTAGCGTAGTCACAGAAGCTTTCCTTATATACTCACACGGCCTTTTTGTTATAGCAGACTGGTTACATTTAATAAATATCGACGGTTCGGCGGCTTATGGTGAGAGTTGGGCGGAGGGGGAGGGGCGCTAATTTTTGAATCGTCCTGGGACTAATAATTTTATGTTTTTTACATTTTCCCTTTGAAATTTTATTTTTTGTTGGAATTGAAATAGAATTTCGTTTTGCCATAATAAGTGTAGATAGTTCGTTTCACACTTTGCTCGGTCGTTTATGATATAGCTGCGTAGCGTAGTCACAGAAGCTTTTGTTATATACTCACACGGCCTTTTTGTTATAGCAGACTGGTTACATTTAATAAATATCGACGGTTCGGCGGCTTATGGTGAGAGTTGGCCGGAGGGGGAGGGGGCGCTAATTTTTGAATCGTCCTGGGACTAATAATTTTATGTTTTTTACATTTTCCCTTTGAATTTTTATTTTTTGTTGGAATTGAAATAGAATTTCGTTTTGCTATAATAAGTGTAGATAGTTCCTTTCACACTTTCCTCGGTCGTTTATGATATAGCTGCGTAGCGTAGTCACAGAAGCTTTCGTTATATACTCACACGACTTTTTTGTTATAGCAGACTGGTTACATTTAATAAATATCGACGGTTCGGCGGCTTATGGTGAGAGTTGGGCGGAGGGGGAGGGGGCGCTAATTTTTGAATCGTCCTGGGACTAATAATTTTATGTTTTTTACATTTTCCCTTTGAATTTTTATTTTTTGTTGGAATTGAAATAGAATTTCGTTTTGCCATAATAAGTGTAGATAGTTCCTTTCACACTTTGCTCGGTCGTTTATGATATAGCTGCGTAGCATAGTCACAGAAGCTTTCGTTATATACTCACATGACTTTTTTGTTATAGCAGACTGGCTACATTTAATAAATATCGACGGTTCGGCGGCTTATGGTGAGAGTTGGGCGGAGGGGGAGGGGGCGCTAATTTTTGAATCGTCCTGGGACTCATAATTTTATTTTTTTTTACATTTTTCCCTTTGAATTTTTATTGTTTCTATACCTTTTGAGATCGATCAAGCTTCCTGTCCGTAATATGTCTGGGTTTAAAGTCAGTGTAACTTTAGATGCGGTCACACTTCAAACTTTTAGCTCGAAGTTTGGGCTCAAACTTATATCAAAATTTAATCAAATTTTGATCAAAATTGGACAGTAATTTGTAATGAAAAATTGTGGCAAACAACATTGCTTCAAAATTTGAACTGAGTTTTGACCTCAAAATTTTTCAGGTTTTATTGCATTACCGTGATATATTATATCAATATACTCAAAATTAATTGTAATGGAAATTTATGGAAAACAATCCTGCTTCAAATTTTGAGCTCAAAATTAGAGAAAAAAGTTTGACGTTTGAACCCAGCTTTAGGCTAAAACCTAAAACCTCTACCGAAGCTAAAGAGATCGCTCGGGCGATAATTGTTAGCTTGGGCAAAGCAAACTCTTCAATTCGCGTGCCTAATGATTATGCAATTTGATTATCAATTTGTGGCAAAAACGTGGCCTGAAATTTCTGCCGGCAGGGTGAGGCGGCTGAGGAAAAGTGGATTATTGCTAATTGGCTAGTTGCCCATTACAAGTAGTTGCCGAAGGTGTGAAATGTTTCAACAAGTGTTTACTCTCGCAACTTTAGAAAATTCCACCCACGAAAACTCTGGACTCACATCTCCCACCTTTGGGTTACGTTTACGTTTTTATGTACACCAGCTGGTTGTGCTGTGTCGTAGGTGTGGCGTTGAACTTTGATATTAAGAAATTATAAATTTTTATTATGAACCTAACCCATCATCATCATCATCATTGTTAATTGTAGTTTTAAACAATGGCATTTTTCGCAATGTTTGACATATTAAAATGGCATTTTTTTACATTTTTGAATGCATTTCACGATCGCTTTAATACAAGCTAGTTAACTTTGCTTGCTTACAAAATATCTATAAACGCTGTTTGTAAATAATAATTATTGTTATAGAAACATTTGCCAAAGTCAAGCTGAGGGGTGTAAGGTATATGCAGGCTGTGCCGTCCTCGATATGCTAAGCCTAACCCCGAGCCTTAGTCTATGTTAAGACCCACATATGAAGCATATGCTATGTCTGAAACCAAGTCGGGGGGGGGAGGCTGTCGCCCCCCGAACCCCCGCTTACGCTACGCCCCTCTGCTTGACTTGGACCGAAACTTTAATGTTGCCTAATGTTTTGTTGTGGCCAAACTATTTGCATTATACTTATCTATATTTTTCGAAAAATGTTTTTGTTTTATAAAGTACCATTTAAATGTCAACAATAATAGTTTAGCTTTTGTATCATCTATAAGAAAAAGCAGATCTTTGTAGTTTTAAATTTTTCTATCGGGATCATAGGCCCGGGTCAATAATAAACCTTTATTTTGAGTCCATTTTGCAGTATTCTAGGAATGACATAATATTGTTAGTCTGTCCGGTACTAGGTAGTTATGTATTGTTATAAAAATATACCTACCTGAGACCATTACCTTAATTTATACAGCAAGGAAACTCCAAATCCAAGAGTGAAAATTCGACCTTAAATCGGGACCGAGAAGTGTGGACCGATGCTTCCACAATATAAGTATAATGTTGACTAACGTTGACAAGAAGAGATGTGTTATCAAAAGCCCTCCCCCGGCTAAGCCTTATATAAGATACGAAACTTAGGCTAATGCTAGATCCTACTATATCGAGAACGAAATAGCATGCGTTTCACTTACGTCATTAAAAGTGGTATTAACCATAGTTCTTACCATGAAGCTTAAGTATAGATCAAGTTTTGTACAGCAATGACTATTATAAAATTTTAACCTTAAATATTGAAGGACTTTCGCCGCCTGTAAACTATAATATATTCCTTTTGATCATTTCTATAACAATAGGAATCCTCTATAGAAAAAATGAAAACAATGTCACAAGTTTCTGACTGCAGTTGAAAAATTAGTACGGAAGTATTGCTTATAAGAACGACGTCCTTGAGTTTAGTTCAATCAAAAATCTCAAAAAATAAGCAGAACGAAGATTTGCAAATCATATTACTTAGTTTACACTCAAGTTACTTCACGGAACTGTTTAAAAAAGCTTTTTTAATTTCGTAATATATAATTGTTTTACTAATGTTTTTTCTTCAGTTTTCATTATTATTCTTACAAACTAATTGCTAAATATCCAATACTTTGAGCTATAATTTATGTACCTAAAGAAAATTGTACGCTACTGCTCCTGCTCCATCACAAAATTACATGTATATATGAACTTTTAAATGTATTAATATTGGCTTCTAACTTATGATATTATTTCTTTCGGATTGCTCTAACATCAAAACATTTTTATAATGACTTAATTGCGTTTTCCCCGTAACTTTTGAACGATTCTCTTGATCAAGTTCATTTTTACACCATTCAATTTGTGGGTCTCAGTGTGCCAAATCGAACGACACCAAAAACTAGATTTAAACCAAAACTTAAGAGTTTAATTTGGATTTCTTCGTACATATGGGGTGCCTTTTCAACATAAATTTAAGCTACGGCTCGGCATGACCAAGGAAGATCCGTGCTAGCCAAAGGCTATGGGCCTCAAACTTAGCTCGAAGTGGTGCGAAGTGCCATCTCGACCATATTCCGAGCTTCGCGCTAGTATATGTTACATATATTTTTCTGTCAACAAGGAGCGCATTTGACAATGTGGACAATACTTTCAAAACTGAATATATATTGCTATCATTGTGCTTGATTACCAGTTGCAATGGTTGAGGACTTGCCTGACAAGCAATTCGCGACTAATAAAAACACACAGATTAGTGCGCCTAATTTCTCTTAATTTATTCGCCGCCTAATACTTCTATTTCATAATCATAATCGTAGTAAAAGGTATAAAGATATGAAGTTTGTAGAAAAATAGCTACATTCAGGTGAGTGTGCAACATTTTTTACCGATTTGCGCCAATCAACGCAAAATTTTTTGATATAGAACGGTCAATACTGGGTCAATAAAAGTAAAAGTTAATACTACTGTAGAGAAATCACATTCAGTCCTTACTATTATAACCAAAGTGGATTTAATTAAAATATCAATTTAAACCAAACTTTTTCGCAGCTTTGCACAAAATATCTGGCCTTCTAACGTCCTCAGACAGCTTTGATTTTTAGCTTTTAATTCCAAGTAGCAATATTTTTCCACTGTACCTCTATACCAACGCTGAAGGGCTTTAGCCTTGTCACACTAGGGCGAATATAGGCGTGCTTTTACGTTGCACATTTCACAAGGAAGGGCTTTAATATGTCTTTAACCTTCTGTTGTGTTGCTTTTTTGTCATCGCTACGCCAACATTGTTCAAAGTTGTATGTTTGAAAACTTCACTTGTTCATAGATAGCCTTAAATTAAGATGTTTCCCGACGCCGCAGCCTCAAACGAACTCAGCGTTTACAGTTTTATCACTATTAGCATTTTCCGTAATCTAGTCTGAAGCTAATGAGCTGAGTTGCCTAACAAACTTAGTTGCCCTAAGTTTGAAGCGCATAAATTCTGTGTTCCGCTAAAATAGAAATTATATAATGAGACTAAATCGCCTGTATATACGGCATAGACATATATATGGTTGAAATAGTAAAATTGCTAACTGCTATAATTTATATCAAAAACCTGATCTCGAAAATCAACAACTTAGTAATATTTATCAGTGCAATGCTTATAAACTCATTAACCTGCACTATTTATTTGTAAATCCAAGTTTACCTTATGTCAGCACATATTTTACTTACCGAGTGTTACATTTCCCTTAACTGATATAAATTAATTTCAGCACCTCAATGAAGAATTTATATTTATAAAAAATTAACTACTACAAATTTTTAAGTTAAAAATATTACAAATTTTTAAGTTAAAAATATTTCGTGAGACTCCGTTTATATTAAAATATGTTAACGAGATATAACCGCTTACCTATTATATGTCTTTTATTGTATCGTAATTCTGTGTTAACTGTTTAATTTTCGCATAATTTAGTCTATAATAAAAAGTTGGTTTAAAAGCGTCATGAAGTTTTGGTAGGTAAAATTTTATTCTTCCAAAAAAATTTCGCAGTTATATACGTTTAGCATCCAATTTGAGAAGACTGATCAATTTTGCGTCTCTAAGACTCTTATTACGACAAGTTTCGTGTGCTGACCCCCTCCCCCGAGTGGTATAGAATAGCACTAAATATATTCATGATGAGAACACAGCTTCATCACGTGGATGCCAGTGTTGATGGAGGGTAACGATAATTTTGTCACTTTTCGAACACAGTGTTTCTTCTACATTACCCGATGTAATTACATTGCGAAATATGCACTAAAACTTGGAGAGCATCGATGATTTCAAAATCTGGGAAAGATTTATTTGTAATTATTGGTTTAAATATTCGCAAGCTTATTACTTTATATGGCGGTAAATCATTATTTTGCTCCTTGTTGAGACATGTTTTCACATTGATTTCTGTGTGCTACAATGTATTTCATATCGATAGAAACTCATTTTGCCCTTATTTCATATAAAAGTGCTCTGAACACCTGGTCATATTCTGTAAGCGCAAAAGTCAAATCAGTCAAACCACTGTGGTAACGTTGCATCGGACCCCGATTCCGATCTAATCTAAAGCAGATTTCCAAGTTTAAATAGAGTCTTCACATTGGATTCGATCTGATAGCGCACGCCAAAATTTATCTTATGCGATTTTTATAATGATTTGTAAAAAAACACAATCAACATATAAACGTAGAGTGGGCAGTAGGCGCATAGTTGTGTCGTATGGTGTCGGATTGGATCGAATGCAATTTGAATACGCTCAACATATAAACGTAGAGTGTGCAGTAGGCGCATAGTTGGGTCGTATGGTGTCGGATTGGATCGAATGCAATTTGAATACGCTCAACATATAAACGTAGAGTGTGCAGTAGGCGCATAGTTGTGTCGTATGGTGTCGGATCGGATCGAATGCAATTTGAATACGCTCAACATATAAACGTAGAGTGTGCAGTAGGCGCATAGTTGGGTCGTATGGTGTCGGATTGGATCGAATGCAATTTGAATACGCTCAACATATAAACGTAGAGTGTGCAGTAGGCGCATAGTTGTGTCGTATGGTGTCGGATCGGATCGAATGCAATTTGAATACGCTCAACATATAAACGTAGAGTGTGCAGTAGGCGCATAGTTGTGTCGTATGGTGTCGGATCGGATCGAATGCAATTTGAATACGCTCAACATATAAACGTAGGGGGGGGGGGAGGGGAAGAATGATGAGAAAGAGTGCAGTAGGCGCATAGTTGTGTCGTATGGTGTCGGATCGGATCGAATGCAATTTGAGTACGCTCAACATATAAACGTAGAGTGTGCAGTAGGCGCATAGTTGGGTCGTATGGTGTCGGATTGGATCGAATGCAATTTGAATACGCTCAACATATAACCGTAGAGTGTGCAGTAGGCGCATAGTTGGGTCGTATGGTGTCGGATTGGATCGAATGCAATTTGAATACGCTCAACATATAAACGTAGAGTGTGCAGTAGGCGCATAGTTGGGTCGTATGGTGTCGGATTGGATCGAATGCAATTTGAATACGCTCAACATATAAACGTAGAGTGTGCAGTAGGCGCATAGTTGGGTCGTATGGTGTCGGATTGGATCGAATGCAATTTGAATACGCTCAACATATCGTAAGTGTGCAGTGGCATTGGTGTATGGCGATTGGAAAATGCAATTTAATACGCTCAACATATAAAGTAGAGTGTGCAGTAGGCGCATAGTTGGTCGTATGGTGTCGGATCTGATCGAATGCAATTTGAATACGCTCAACATATAAACGTAGAGTGGCAGTAGGCGCATAATTGGTGTATGTGTCGGAGAAATGCAAAATACCCAAATAAAAAAGGCAGAGGATAAGAGAAATCAAAATACAAATAAAAAGAGGAGAGGATGGAGAAATCAAAATACCAATAAAATCAAAGGAGAGGATAGGGGAAAAATGAATAATACCCAACATAAAAAAGGAGAGGATAGAATGAATAATAAATCCCAACATAAAAGAAGGATTGGTTGGGAGAAACAAAACCAAAAAAAAAGGAGAGGAAGAAAACAAAACCAAAAAAAAAGGAGGAAGGAAAACAAAACCAACATATAAACGTAGAGTGGCAGTAGCGCATAGTGTCGTATGTTCGATGATCGATGCAATTTGAATACGCTCAACATATAAACGAGATGTGCAGTAGGCGCATAGTTGGTCGTATGGTTGTGTGGGTTGGTAGAGTGTGTGGGGGGGGGGGTGGATGGATGAAGGAACGTATATAAACGTAGAGGGCAGTAGCGCATAGTGGTCGTATGGTCGATCGATCGAATGCAATTTGAATACGCTCAACATATAAACGTAGAGGGCAGTAGCGCATAGTGGTCGTATGGTGTGGATTGGATCGAATGCAATTTGAATAGCTCAACATATAACGTAGAGTGTGCAGTAGGCGCATAGTTGGGTCGTATGGTGTCGGATCGGATGAATGCAATTTGAATACGCTCAACATATAACGTAGAGTGTGCAGTAGGCGCATAGTTGGTCGTATGGTGTCGGATGGATCGAATGCAATTGAATACGCTCAACATATAAACGTAGAGTGTGCAGTAGGCGCATAGTTGGGTCGTATGGTGTCGGATTGGATCGAATGCAATTTGAATACGCTCAACATATAAACGTAGAGTGTGCAGTAGGCGCATAGTTGGGTCGTATGGTGTCGATTGGATCGAATGCAATTTGAATACGCTCAACATATAACCGTAGAGTGTGCAGTAGGCGCATAGTTGGGTCGTATGGTGTCGGATAGGATCGAATGCAATTGATACGCTCAACATATAACGTAGAGTGTGCAGTAGGCGCATAGTTGGTCGTATGGTGTCGGATCGGATCGAATGCAATTTGAATACGCTCAACATATAAACGTAGAGTGTGCAGTAGGCGCATAGTTGTGTCGTATGGTGTCGGATCGGATCGAATGCAATTTGAATACGCTCAACATATAAACGTAGAGTGTGCAGTAGGCGCATAGTTGTGTCGTATGGTGTCGGATCGGATCGAATGCAATTTGAATACGCTCAACATATAAACGTAGAGTGTGCAGTAGGCGCATAGTTGGGTCGTATGGTGTCGGATCGGATCGAATGCAATTTGAATACGCTCAACATATAAACGTAGAGTGTGCAGTAGGCGCATAGTTGTGTCGTATGGTGTCGGATCGGATCGAATGCAATTTGAATACGCTCAACATATAAACGTAGAGTGTGCAGTAGGCGCATAGTTGGGTCGTATGGTGTCGGATTGGATCGAATGCAATTTGAATACGCTCAACATATAACCGTAGAGTGTGCAGTAGGCGCATAGTTGGGTCGTATGGTGTCGGATTGGATCGAATGCAATTTGAATACGCTCAACATATAAACGTAGAGTGTGCAGTAGGCGCATAGTTGGGTCGTATGGTGTCGGATTGGATCGAATGCAATTTGAATACGCTCAACATATAAACGTAGAGTGTGCAGTAGGCGCATAGTTGGGTCGTATGGTGTCGGATTGGATCGAATGCAATTTGAATGCGCAAATTCAATAAGATCTAACCGTGTCGGACGTAATTTGAATATGGCAAGTCAACCCTTGATATGCTACGAATGACGTAATTTTGACATAATAATGTTTTGATGTCAGAACTAGTAAAATAGCTATATGTGTAAGACATTTTCTTCCCCGTACTTTTGGAACAATTTTGTGAATAATGTCTTAAAAAATAATATTAACATCTGGTTTTTATTGTTTTCATGTTGTGATAAATGTTTGACTATTCCATGGCTAATTTCACACGCATAATATAACTTACAATACCTAAATTTTTTGCACAGCTTAATTAATCGCACTGTTGATTTCCAAATTGTGCTCTGGACCATACTATTTATCACCAATCGATGTGTTTTTAATCGCGTACCAGTTGCTAATCGCAAAATACTAACGGGTTAGCATGTGCAATCATTCGATTTCACATGTGTAATCACCCCCAAATCTCTTAGCTTACTATAAACTTGAAATTGCTGCACCACACTGCGTTTTTGTTTGTACGTTTTGGAGTAATAGGGAATGCTTCTTAACTCACGGGTTTTACTCAAAATAGATGAGTAATTTACTGTCATCTATAACTATTGAGTGTTATTAGCCATAAACCCTGTATAAGGCTTGCATTTTATACTGAGTTGACAGTAGTTTATATTTTGATGGATTTTAAAGGAAAAGAAAAAATCGTCTGCTTAATACAATGCTCGGAACCTAAACCTGTCATGCTCGTCCAAGGAATTTGAATACTGTTGCCCGGATTTAAGCGTAGTGACAGGTCGAGATTGCCGAAATACACCTAAGATATACATTTAAACCCACAACTTTTAAAAAAAATCAGAATCTTTTCAACCATTTTTTTACGTTACTGGGTCCATAGCACATGCAATATGAACGCATACCATCCTATTATCACGGAATTGGTCGTATTCAGGTCTGATAACCTAAAGATTATTCTTAAGCCTAGAGGCTCTGGTTCCAAACCAAGAGTATTCGGTATGTGGCCATGGCAAAATGTTCTGCGGATGGAAGAGTAGGTCATTCCAGTTGAATTAAATATTCGTCAGGGTACCGCTTAGAGATACGACTTGAATGGACTGTGAGGTAAAGGCGGCATGATATATGTGTACTTTGTCACAGAGACTACATTAATTAAGACCCACCACAAAATATCCAAAATAAGAAATCAATGCTTTACTAAAAGTTATTAAAATCAGTATCTATACCTTCGTGTTCTAGTGTGTAATGAAGACTTTTAACTGCGTATTGGAATTGGTACGTCCTACAACCTCAATTTACATCATTCAACCTGACTTCAGTTAATAACTTTATTTTAACCTGTGCAATTGGGGGGGGGTTAAAATCTTCTTATTTTAGACAAATTTGCAGTGCTGCTGTTCAGTACCCGCATAATTAGGAGAAAATTCAGCACAGTTTACTTTTTAAAATTGCAAATTGCGTTAAAGAACTGAAAGTAATCACACAGACGGTAACCTCTCGTGGTTATTTTATTTTAATCTGTGCGTGATCATGTGCTGTTTTAATCCATAAATACAAAGAATTAACCTAAAAATTTAACGAAATTTTGTACTTTCAGATTAAAAGTTATGTAAAACGATTAAAAAATCTGTCGTATATACAGATACCTACATGTAACATACATATTATATGTTTATGTATATATATATTACAAATGTGCAGTTCTTGTGTGATATTAACGAATGTAATATACAATTTTGGTATTTAGTATAGTCGTGGAAGACTAAAAGAAATAGAACGCCAAGATTTTGCTGACAATGTTGCTCATTTTGGCAATACCCCATGGAACGTAGTGGTTCGTGACATAATGAAAATTCAACTATAACCGTCGGGTTTAGCGTAGCTAACAGCGTAGCGACTTCTGACTAAACTAAACAACTGCTGTAGCGATCTTTTGGATATTTTCAGGGCTGAACACGCTAGTAATTCGTGATGAATAATATATCAATTCTGCTACATATATATATGTGGTCTTACAGAAGTTCGACGCTTTTGCGTGCTGTTCCCTTAAATCCGAATAGCTAGCTGTCGTTATTTTTGTGATACATGCCGAAGCAGGGGTTCAATGCAAAATACCTCCTGAGGTCTCGGACCTCCAACTTCGAGACTGTAGTATACCCATAGCTTACCGTATACCACTCCTTCCCCTCTTAGCCTTCCCCGCGCCGAAGGCGCCTGGAAATTTTGGCAGAATTAGGGGAAAATTGGCAATAATATGTGAAAAATTAGGGTAAAATCGGCAACAATGAGGGTTCGTCAGGAGAGTCAAAAACTTTTTGTCACCACCCCCCCCTTCCGACGACCTCCTCTTGAGGACATCTACCCTCTTGAGACAAGCTTTTCCCGCCGTCCACGGCGACCCCCTCTCTCTCGAGACCTCGGAGCGTCAGCATGTATGATTTTTGTTATTATCGTTATTGTTTTAATTTTTGTTGGTGCTACGTGGCTCTTAATTAGGTTCTGCCACGCCAATTTATTAAGGGTAGCATACCTGTAACTATTTCAAATCGTTTTGAAAACACGCACCATAGTTAAAACGACCAGCAATATAATCCAAGAACCCTATGGAAAGCGTGGCCTAGTGGTTGATCTTGTTATCCTACCAATCCAGAGATTAGGTGTTCAACTCCTTCTACGGAGTTTTTGTTTTAGCATATGACGTATAGGCACCTATTTTGAATGATAAAACGCTTTTAAAAAGATAGTTCAAAATTGACTTTGACATAACGGTTGTTTCAATTAAAGTCATATGCACAAATAGCGAAAATGGATGATTTGATTTAGGATATAGATATTTACGGTATATTTATCCTATGCTGGGTTATGTATAATATTGAATTTTTTAAATTCCATAATTCAACTAAGCTGTCGGGCACTGCATTCTAAAGCCAAAGTTACCCATATTTTGTGGATCAAAACTGTCTATTTAGGAAGAATTTTAATAGGGCTTTCATGTATACTACTAGACCACTTAATACTCACAGAAACGTGGGATAAAATATTCAAAATTTTGTTACAGAGTTTGTCACTAGTAGCATATTCAAACTGATAATATTCCCAGTCACACTCTAGATAGAGCAGTATCTCGGACATATAACATTCAGTGGGGTCGGTAAATTAAGGGTCACTGTGCAGCGTCTAGTATTAGCCACGAAAAGGTTTTATTTACCCTACGTTACCAGTACCACTCTACATAGAGGAGTATCGCAGCATATAAAATTCGGTGAGGTCGGTAAATTAAGGGTCCCTGCGCAGCGTCTAGTATTAGCCACGAAAGGGTTTTATTTATCCTACTATCTCAGTCTTACTCTGCATAGAGCAGTATCACGGACATATAACATTCAGTTAGCTGGGTAAATTAAGGGTCCCTGCGCAGCACCTAGTATTAGCCACGAAAGAGTTTTATTTACCCTACTTTTTCACATATTGCACCATTGAAATTAAATGTTGCAACAACTGTGAATAAAACCTCGGACACGGGTGGGACTGCATTTAAGCTTGGAAAATATTTGTGAATATTAATACCATTTGGAAAATTTCAACTGCTCGAGTAAACTCGACTATCAGGTTTATTTCAGTTTTCATAATTTTGATGATTGTTATCGAATTAATTTTAAATTAACTCATGGATCTTTAAACTTTAAAAATTGCATATTTGCGATCGTAAAATTTTTGTTACGCCTAATTCTGCCATAGTGTACCATTCGAAATGACTTAGCGATATACGTAAAGGTAATCTATAGCAAATTTCAACTTTTCAATTGGCCTTTAAACTTACAATTTTGTATAATTTTAATATTTACAACTCAAGGCAGCGTTTGAACTTTCAGTTTTATAACGAAAATGAGCTGTCTTTGTTTAGAAGTCCTATAAATTTCGATATCAAAATAACATCAGCTCATCTGTTTTTTTATGTCGTAGCACAGCAAAAATTATGATTATCGAAAAAAAAACGCTATTATAATTTATACCAATTTATAAATTAGTCGTTTTATTATTAAAATTCTGGGCGTGAATTTTACATTATATGCATGGACAAGTATGAAGGCGTTCTAGACTAGAGACCGGTTTAAATTATGTTCACTCGGGTTTAAAAATCAACCTAGTAAGATATCATTTAACTAAAATTAAGAGTTCGGCATGTTAAATGAATAAACTGACAGGTGGCTATCGCTAGCCATCATGTAGAAAACTGTCACTGTGACACTTTTTCAGACTTGCCAAAACTAAGTATTGTGTCATTTAAGTTTTACAGCAAGCTGTGTGTAAAACAGCTTGCACCGATTTCAGCTACACAGTCAAAATATAACATTTATCCGACTATACATACCACATAAGGATGATCAATTTTAGTGAATAGAGCCTTGAAAAGTTTTAACTTGACATTAGATATATAGATCATCTAAAATGCTGAGTTAGACTACTTGCTAATAAAGTGTTCCATTTTGCACTGTGTTCATTGAGTTGAGTAGTTCGACTCTGTCTAGCCAAAAGAATTATCAGAAACGTTCAAATAAATAGTAAACATATATAACCTTGATTGAAAATTGCAGTTTGAAGCAAATTTCAATTATTATTTTTTGAGGAAATGCAGCTCTACAGTAACTTGTTTTTTTCCGGAAATTGCACGACTCATAATATTATTTTGAACAATAAAGTCCAGTCCAGAACATTTTAAAACATTTGCTACTGTGATGAGGGCTAAAAATTTAAACCCTGTTCGCTGATAGGAATCCGGGCACATTTTAGTTTCGTAATATGTGCTTTCGGCCTGTTAGCGACTCAGCCTTCTGCGTCGTAATATTCAGGCTTATTTAAATCCAAAAACATTAAATAACTATACACAAGAAGTGTTCCAAAAAATTTTTGTGAGGGCGTCGCAAGCTCTTCGAAAGTTGAAGGGGGTTGTAAAGAAATGAGGTGAACGGATCGTTTACATTCATTTTGTTATAACCCCATCAGTTAATTTTTTCACATTTGGCAGCAAAAAGTAAGAAGCCACCCATATTGCAACGCCCCTGTCTTTAATATTGCATATTCTGTTCTTTTGAACTATATATTCTCGTACTAAATTAAGATAGCCAGAATGTGAGTGCAGTTCATACTAAATATTTGTCATTGTTTATCGTATTTTTACAGACCGATACAAAACTGATATTAATAGAATTTCAAGCGGTTTATTCGCAAACCGTGTCATATAAAATGCTTCGCAGAATGACAAAATTTATGAAAATCTATTGGTTTTTGCGTAGAGCAAGCAAGGAAACTAATTTGGACATAGAAAACTCACTGTTCTCATTTCAAGCTTAATGTGTGTTAAATTGAAAATATTCGTCATGTTCGTCGGTTTGCTTGATTAATTTAAAAGCCACATATTTGCTGATTGCTGATATGTGCGATGTCTGTTCACTATTTATTTACCTTAAACGGAAACGATTACTATGTCTACAAGTTATGACTATAGATAGGATATATGGTAGGTAGAATTCGGCACCATTATACAATGTTCGTTGCCGCATCGAACAGACCACGGTCGTTAGTTTGAAATAATTATTATTGTGCAGTTGGTTCAGGTTTTCACATATATAATAGGAAAATACGTAGCGTTTGACATATAAGGTTGCGACGAAAATTATTCTAACACGGTTTCAAAAGCTGCGCTGCTGTATCGTATTTCTCCTTTTATCAAAGTTATATGAATTTTATAAGTATATATAACGCCTTAGAATGCGTCCGTAGTATATATACGACGCTTTCTAAGGCATCATGCTTATAACGACCTTAAAAATGATTCCGCTGCCTACTGGTCGCGAGTCGCTGACGCTCTTAATCTCGCTAACCATGTGGATGAGCACAAAAAGTTGTTCGGAAAGATCCGGGAAATCTCCAACCGGTCTAGAGCAATCAGTAAAACAGTGCGTGACTCCAACGGCAACATTATCTGCGATCAAACAAAGCAACTGGAGCAGTGGAAGGAAAATTTCAATAACTCGTGAATGCAAAGCCACTAGAAGAGCCCATCAAGCTCGACAATTTGGAATACCAGGACGAATACAACATCAACAGTCCAAAAGCGCCGCATTTGTCTACCAAAATAACCAACAATATTAAAGCTCTCAATTCTGGAAAAGCAACAGGTGTTCATTTAGTGCCATCAGAGGACTTTAAAACTGCCTAGGAGATATTGTCGTCCTTGTTAGAGAAGCTGTTCCAGACAATATTGCATCAGGATGGAATGGAGAACAGCGGTGTTTTTCTCAGTATGGAATGGAGAACAGCACAGCAAACAAAGTAAAAGGTCTTCTGAGCAGCCGCCATGACTTGTTTTCTCTATGCCAGCGAAAAGTGGGTGGTGAGAGGAAGCGATAGGCGCCGACTCAAGGTCTTCAAGATGATGTGCTCGGCGTCTCGCTTCGGGAACATATTTCTAACGAGGATATGCGACGGCGGTGCAAGTCAATGCACACTGTTGGCTGCACAGTAAAGCGACGGCGTCTCAGCTGGCTTGGTCATGTGCTGCGCATGAAACCTGGTCGAATCCTTATGATAGCACTTTTTTCACCACCTGCCCATTGGAAGCGACCAAGAGAAAGAGCATTCGAGACGTAGGGACGAGCTGTCGAGTCTGAGATGGAGTTTGCTTTCGGTGACAGTCATGGCGTAGATGGTCTCGCGGCGCCTTCTGTGCGATGATGGCTGTGGCTACCGATCCTGACGAATATACGAACCGAGTTCAGATGGTGATGGCGCCCCGCAAAGGTCGGGTCCAGTAAGATACCACTAATATATATGAAAAAAACAATTATGGTGAACAGAGGAGTCAGCATTGCCACGTAAATGCAAGCGTACGTACGATCGCGCGATCAGACCAGTCTTGCTGTATACATCCGACGTGAACTACAACAACTCTACAGTGCTGTTATTGTCATGGAGATACACGACAAGCTTTCAAGATTGGTACACATTCGCACATGTGGCGTGTGCGTCGTGACCTGCTATGTCCAGGTGCATCTAGCTTTCTTCTCTTTACATCAACTAAAGCCATCGCTGTCCATGAACTATAACAACTCTACAGTGCTGTTGTTGTCATGGAAATACACGACAAGCTTTCAAGATTGGTACACATTCGCACATGTGGCGTGTGCATCGTGACCTGCTATGTCCAGGTGCATCTAGCTTTCTTCTCTTTACATCAACTAAAGCCACCGCTGTCCATGAACTATAACAACTCTACAGTGCTGTTATTGGCATGGAAATACACGACAAGCTTTCAAGATTGGTACACATCCGCACATGTGGCGTGTGCGTCGTGAACTGCTATGTCCAGGTGCATCTAGCTTTCTTCTCTTTACATCAACTAAAGCCATCGCTGTCCATGAACTATAACAACTCTACAGTGCTGTTATTGGCATGGAAATACACGACAAGCTTTCAAGATTGGTACACATCCGCACATGTGGCGTGTGCGTCGTGAACTGCTATGTCCAGGTGCATCTAGCTTTCTTCTCTTTACATCAACTAAAGCCACCGCTGTCCATGAACTATAACAACTCTACAGTGCTGTTATTGGCATGGATATACACGACAAGCTTTCAAGATTGGTACACATCCGCACATGTGGCGTGTGCGTCGTGAACTGCTATGTCCAGGTGCATCTAGCTTTCTTCTCTTTACATCAACTAAAGCCACCGCTGTCCATGAACTATAACAACTCTACAGTGCTGTTATTGGCATGGAAATACACGACAAGCTTTCAAGATTGGTACACATCCGCACATGTGGCGTGTGCGTCGTGAACTGCTATGTCCAGGTGCATCTAGCTTTCTTCTCTTTACATCAACTAAAGCCACCGCTGTCCATGAACTATAACAACTCTACAGTGCTGTTATTGGCATGGAAATACACGACAGGCTTTCAAGATTGGTACACATCCGCACATGTGGCGTGTGCGTCGTGACCTGGTATGTTCAGGTGCATCTAGCTTTCTTCTCTTTACATCAACTAAAGCCACCGCTGTCCATGAACTATAACAACTCTACAGTGCTGTTATTGTCATGGAAATACACCACAAGCTTTCAAGATTGGTACACATCCGCACATGTGGCGTGTGCGTCGTGAAGTGCTGTGTCCACGTGCATCTAGATGTCTTCTCTTTAGATCAACTAAAGCCACCGCCAATCATGAACTACATCAGCTCTACAGTGCTGATATTGTCATGGAAATGCATGACAAGCTTTCACGGGTGAAATGATTGGGGTACTCGGAATAATTATAAATTTCTGCTCTGTTGACGTTTGAATATGGGCGTTGGACAAGGCAGGGCTGAATAATGATCAAATAATTGCAGCCCCGACCAGACGCCGGCTGCTAAAATGTAATAATGATAAATTTATAATAGCTTCGGAAATACAACATAATTATCATATATTTCGAGGTCTTTTTCTGTATATAATAATGTATAATGTGTGGAGCGTATACCTATAATTTACTTTTATATATATATATGTTTATGTATTAAACATATGTATGGATTTATGGTTATCTGCAATTACCATTATTTTCTATATTGCGATTTAATAATACTTTTATAATTTTTGATATTTCTATCCGGTGGAGTTTTCCTTTCTTTGTTTTAGTGCTCTGTTGTCTATTAGCCCATATCGCAAACGTTTATTTTCATCTAGCAATTACTCAAAATGAACACCGAAGTACTTTCCTTAAAATATACCTAAGCCTAAGCCTAAGCCAAAGCTTAAGCCAAAGCCTAAGAGTAATACAAAAGCTTTCGTTGGGTTCAGCACTATCTATAGTTAGACCGAATTTATCAATATCGCTGAGTGTACTAGGATAAGAATTATCTTTTAAAGAATTATCTTATTAAGAATTATCTTTGAAATTTCAAGAAATTATTCTTTGTATTTTAAAAGAACATCTAGTGGTGCAAAAATCAAAGAAACTTCTTTTAAATTTCATGGAAAGTATATAGTTTGAGTGTAAATAATAATGCATATTAATAATTCGACAAAAAAACCGGGTTGGAGTTAATTGTTTGGCTTCCGAATCTTACTTACCAACATTGATACTACAGGTATGTTTATATGTTCAAGCTTTATGCTCAAAATGATGATGATGAGTGATTATACACTACAAAACGTGCAAAATTTCGCCTAATCAGTTTTGAAACTCTCAAATTGTTGATCTCAATTATATAGTAGGTCTCATGTTTTCATGATGAAAGTGATATATGTTTACGTTGTTACAGTTCTACATATCTAGTCTCCAACTTTTTTGCGGGACATTGGAAATTTTGAGAATGTCCAGTGTTTGCGTACACGGCGTGTTCCTGATTTGATAGACATGTCTGATGATGATAGACCGAGTTTGTTGCGCATTGCGTCTCTTGAGAAACCAAATCAACGTAAGCATCTGTGATAACGCACAAAATTATCCACGGCAATGTAATGGTACTGTTCGGTGAATTGTTTATTACTGGGCCGTACTGCAGCATTAGTGGTCACCAATATCAAAAGGATATTATGAAAATTTAGTAGAATGGTATGACACTTGCATACTTTATACTTACTTTTAAACTTTTATACTCACTTTTATACAATTATAAATGGTAATGAAACGGTAGTGTTTGATGAATTGTTTATTACTGGGCCACATCGTACTGCTAGTAGTCACCAACATCAGGAGTTCATTATGAAAATTTTGTAGAAGAGTATGACACTCTTTTATACTCAGGTACCTTCCCTTATGCGATAATGTAGATTTTAGGTTTACACATCGCTTCAAGGATTCCAGAAGTATGCCACCCCGCCAAGGTTCTTTGGGGGCATCTAATACCCACAAGGTTCCATGGGGTACGAACTACCAGGCCCCTAACAACCAATGAACGCAGAACAGTATTAGGTGTAACCGGTGATTGCTACTCCTACTTTGGGCTCATTGATTGTTGGCGACCTGTTAGTTGGTAGTCCACGGAACGTTAGCGATAGGTGATACGACCTTCAAAAAAGCGTGGGTATCTCCCTGGAATCCTTGAAACTGGCTTAAGGCGAAAAACCAGCGTCATACACTTCTATAAAATTGCTAATAGAAATTGGTCCTAGAAATATGATAACAGATTATTAAATTTACGTAAAAGATTTTTCTCGTAAAGAAGATTGCCAATGTAGATTTCCTTGCGGTCCTCATATTGTAACTTTTGCATACACAACCTGATGTGAGCATGGCTTGCGTCTAAGGCATTATTGTAAGAGCATAGCATAATCGGCCTAAGCATTTCTGTTATTACATTATATCGATGCATTATTATTGCCATTTAATAAACCTAACTAACTAAATCTTAGGAACGCGAGTCAAACAGAAATTGAGCTGGTTCTTAACACAAAATCTTTGGCGTTATCCTAAACTTCGGCACTTATATATGCTTCAGAATACCCATAGTATAGAGAACTACCACCAGCGGAAATTCCACCATCATATATTTTATAGCCTTTAAACGGTTCGCCAACGAAGTGACCTAAAAATGATTATCGACATGCTTTGGTGATTTCAGATATTTGAAGTAAAGATGGAATTCGGGTCGAGTTTTCCAGCACTACCCGACCCGACTTTGTTTGTTTTTTAAATCACATATTATACATATCCACAAAATCTAAGAAATGCATGGTTCAATGGAAGAAAAAAACGAAACAAACTAAAATGCATATACATTTTATATCTTAAACTCGACATATCTTCAATGATTTGATGAACCATAGTCCTAAATGGATGAACCGTAAACTGTTGACGCCATACAAATTCAGCCACGTATCTTTCGAACAATCCATCCGAAACATGCCTACGGTCTCAAAAAACATCTTTAGCCGACCCCATAGGTCGTCAATGTTGTGGTTGCGAACCTCCGCGTTATTAGGATTAACGAGTTGTCTATTATGGTGATTAACGCTTGCATGGTTGTGCGGCCGCGGCATTTTCACTTGGATTCCCAATGTCTGGCTTCATACCTTGTTACCAGGGCAACCTATTAAGATATCACGCTATTCTTACATAGGCCTTTGCGTTTTCTAGAAATCCGAACTTGAGTGAAATCCGTCCGTCTAATCAAAAATTATGGTCAAAATTGCGTAAAAACCAAAATCCATAGTTTTTAAAAAATTTCGACCCCTGAATTTAGAGCCCCTCCTCAACCGCGTTAAGAAGATAAAGCCTTGAAACCTTTTCCATTGCAAAGAGTGGAAAAAACTGATACATGGGAGAAAGGGTGTGGACGATGTTAGGCGAAGATATTTTTTGAAAAACGTAAAAACCTAAAAGAAACGAAAAATAATTTCGCATCACCAGGTGGCTATCCCTGATAAGGGACAATCCTGGTCTCGAGGAGAACTCTTTTGGGTGTGAGAGATGATTGGGGGTGCAGAGACAATGGGGGCTATACCTAAAAATATGGCGGAACCCTTCTCTGATTTTTCTCCCTTGCTTCAGAAGGGCCTAAACACATCCTTACAAGGTACACCTCATTATATTGTTATCGATATTTTACATGGTTATCAATGCGGAAGGAAAGTTCATACAGAAACGTCTGGTCGGCGATATCACAACTGCACTTGAACTAACTGCAAATTGAGAACAAATTTTTAAAGTGTGTAAAATGAAACAGTCAACGTTGTTTTAAATATAAAGTGCGTACATAAATATGTTTTGTTTATTACCTGACTATAAAAATATCTGCATATACATAATATATGGGTACGTTTGTACATTTTATTTTAATGTGCTTCAGCTGGTAAGGTCTTCCAGCCATCTTTAATCTGTTGCGCTGAGAATTTCAAGCTTTACCATTAGCATTGCACTTCTGAGTATTATATTTTTCTGTCGTCTGGCGCAACTCGATTTTACCTGACCCGCGGGCTCGCACCTCAACCCGACCCAACAGGACTCGGCCCGACCCGATCCGCACTTCGCCTGCCCCGAATTCCATCTTTAATTTGAAGTCATTTTTTGTCATTTAATAGACAACGCTTAAATCTATATTAGTCATGTTCAATAAAACACTAAAAATAATTCCATGATTGAACCACGAACAATATGCTAATTTCAATTTTTACAATAAAATTTTGCAATAAAATTCTATTAACAATTTTAACAAAATTGGAACAAATATTTTATTCTGCCATTATTCCTAAATATTGTATAAATTGTTGCTATAAAATTCTACTAATCACTTTCACAAAATCAGAAGCAATATTTTCTTCTGCCCATAACGTTATAACTTTTTGCTATAAAATTCTATTAACAACGTTCACAAAATTGGAATAAATATTTTCTTCTGCCGATATCCCTATTAATTTTTACAATAAACTTCGATTGACAATTTTTAGAAAATTGGAACAAATATTTTCTTCTGCCGGTATTCCTAAATACTGTATAAAACTTTATGTTGGCATGTAGGTATTCATACCCTACTTTTGATCTATTTATCATTTTTTTCAGGGTTACGTCTTCCGATTCCACAGCGGAACAAAATTTATCGCAAGATTTAATTGCTAATATAGTTGAGACTCAACGTGAAGAAATTACCCACGTTTCAAATACACTTCCCCGGCAATCGTTAGTAAAACACTATTGCTCACAGACAAAAGCGCAAAACGAAACTAATTGTACGACGTCAGTTATAGAGAATAGCTCCTGCTTATCCAGAGCACATCGATCGTATTCAGTAGATTGGTACCCAAGTTTGGACCGACAGGCCACTTCTGCGATATTGGCCAAAGGTGTGCTGCCGCTGCATATCCCACTACCTGCTCCAGGATCCTTCGAGAACGTGTCTAAGGAGAATTCGACTCCATTGGTAAAAGTTGAAGCATCGGCACTTTTACACGAGACACAGTCTAGTTTTAGTGATAACAATAATAAAACTTGCATTCCTATGACACAACCACTTGCATACAGTGAAAAAGTTAGTGATTATTTACAAAAATCGTTTACACCAGAAACGATGCCAGCATTCGAATCGCTAGATCTTACCGGTGGAACTTCGCTCAGTGGTGGCGCGGACAATTCATATGATCGGTCTTCTGAACTGTCATATCCACCGTCGTCATATAGTGAACAGTCATCATCACTATCAAGCTCTAATGTATTTAATTACAACTACAGTCACAACAACAACAACAGCGAGAATAAACACAAAGATTCAGTAATTATTCCAACGCGTACAGTATCCGGCAAAACTGTCGGAACTCCAGCTGCCGATCCGTTACAATTCATTTCGGTGCCATCGTCAAAACTTAAATCAAGTGCCGAAAACCAACTGAAAACAATGAAACAAGTAAAGGCTGCGAAATCGAGTATCGGTTCCAATCATAATTCAAGAAGATTTCGATCTGACGCTAAGGTAAGCTTGCTCTTATATGTTTTTTTAAATTACCGCAAAATATAGTTGAGCCATCGCTAATTGATACAAAGCTAGCAGAATTTATTTGTAAGTTGCATCAATCCTATTTGATTCAGTGGACACATGGGCGGAACCGCGGGCTGAAATGTGAGACAGTCACTTCTGAGGCTTGGGAACCAAAGTATGAAATTACCGTGAGGTAAAAGTGTGGATGTCAGCTTGAGATGTACACATATGCAATCGAAATGTGAATGACAAATCTGAGGGCCCGGTATAGAAAAGACCAGCTTTAATTTGTTTTAATTGATCATTAATATTAATTGCTGAAATATTTTACTCTTTTAAATGCGCTAATAATAGATGGTCCACTTTGAAAATGAAGTGGAAGGATAAAAGTTGCACCACAAAAATAAAAATTACTGGGTCGTGATTTCACCTAAAACCTACTGAGCGCATCCAATTTAGCAGCACCCATAAATTTTTAAATTCTTATTTTTATGCACCCACAATTTTGAAAATTTCAGGGTGAATGCAATTAGTGACTTAAATGCTGTTAATTGATATTTCATGCTCAATATGGCCTCGCTCCAATGCGTGGCTTCGCTTTCCTTCGAAATGGTGCAAGATTCGAAACAAGTCTGACAACGGAAATATCACACCCACCCTCTTTTGTACCATGGAGGAAGAAATCGTTCGTAATGGTACGTAATGGTACTAAGACCCAGTAATTTTTGGAATACTGTGTTATTTTCGGTATACCCACAATTTTCAAAGTAACTGTCTTTGTACAATTTATTAACACCCACAAATTTTCTGAGTCTTATTTAAAATGGTTTCTGTCACAATAATTCCGCACGCGTTCCCTTTAATTTGCGTGCATCGACTACACAGTCTTTGATAGCCCCAAATGCATCAAACCATTGATGATGTCATGCCAGTTACTCGCTGACTGTTGATACACACCATCATTTACATATAAATTTTCGCAACTGAGATGCCACCATTTACAAATTGGTGCCACGCCACCGTCTGCAAGGTGCAAAACTGGCATGTTACCGTTTACAAATTGTTGTAACTGACATGCCACCATCTGGTACTTCACTAAAGCGTGTCAAATTGTTGAGACTGCTCATATATTTAAAACAGAGCGAGCGGAGTATTTGCAAACAACTTTGATAGCAACAGAAATCGTAAAATTTCTTTAACACATCACCGGATGGATAGATCTTCACAATTTTTATTTGATCACAAATTCAGTTTATTTATGCCCTTCCATTAGACGCTAAATCTGTGGAACACGTTTTACGGGTCCAAATGGGCCCCCCAAATGGGTCAAAGTTCAAGTTTTGAAATTTGGCCATCTGGGTATCTATCTTTCATGACCTATATCTCGAGATAGAACGTTCGCGGCGAAAAATAGAGACCACTATTTTTTCATCGAGGCTTTGACCTTATGCATTTTTTGTGAGAGCTACCGTTATCGTGCTATGAGTTGAAGTTTAAAAAATAGCCCAAAAAGGTGAAAATTTCAAAGTTTTATCACAGAGTTGTGTGTTCGCGAAAAGTTTTGTGCCGAATTACGCTTCACCAAAAACGTTCTGCAACATATTTTGACCGAAATACTAAAGCGGGATGGTTTAAGTTTACTGTTGCAAAATATTTATAACGACAGTTTTTGTTGCGATCCTTATTTTGTAGTGCTAAAATGGATATATATGTCTTATATTTGCATCTGCAGATAATATTTGGGTTTTCAGGATACAAAATATTCATATAAACATTTGATAAACTCAAGTTGAGGGCCTTAAGCTACATACAAGATGCGCCGTTCTCGCTATACTAAGTATAAGCCTGAGGTTTTGCCTGATCTAGTGTCCTCATATAAGCATTATATCAAGCCTAAGCCTCACTCGACTTTGTTTTTTCAGTAGATATAGCGTTGTGTCCCTCAGTTTGACTTGGGCCCAAGCAAGTAAAGCGTAACCATGTTGTGTGCGCAAAGTTTTTTACCATTTGTATGTTCCTCCATATTTTTAAAACTTTTAAACCAACTCAGAATTTGGCTCTAATTTCAAACTTGTTCATCTTACACTAGGTCCCTTTAGTTCCGCTTTCTGGTTCCTCTTAACAAAACAGGGTATCTGCTGTGCCTGCTGTACCGCAGGGATTCATATGTGTCGCAGCAGGAATTGTGCCAAGAACTCCGCTAGTTGGCTCTGCCTCCCAACACAGTTGCCAGTCGTGCCGCAGGAGTTCATCGGTCTCGCAGCAAGAGTTGTGTCATGAACTCCGCTAACTGGCTCTGTTTCACAACACAGGTACTAGTCGTGCCGCAGGGGTTCATCGGTCTCGGAGCAGGACTTGTGCCATGAACATACTGTTAACGTGAGAACACAATGCCATAAAATAATGAGTAAACCAATTTTATACAGATAAGGAAATAGATATGTGGTAGATTTGCGATCCAAAATCAAAGATTGGTTTGGCTAGGAGACGGACTAAGAAAGCCACCGCAATGTGTCCCAAAGCGATCGTTGTTACACCCAGTGCCAAGGACTTGAAAACGACGACCGGGTGGTGTTCGTTGGACATTCAAACATACTTGCTTCAATGATATCAAAAACACAGTCGTCCAAGTGTCATTTCGAGTGAACTACAACCAGTGAAAACAAAGCTGTGTTACTCATGTATCCAACCTAACTGCAGACAGAGTAAATTGGAGGCAGATTATCACAAGCGTAATTGCCGACAGAACAGTGTACCCCGTTCAACACTGTATGTAACTAACTAAAATCTATACCTATATGCTATGTATTTTTCCTTACTGATCACACAGTAGCTCAGTTTGAAGAGCGCGAGCTATCTAATCACCGAAAGGTCGTGTGTTTTCGTCCGAATCAGAATGATTTCATGCTTTCATACCTGTAAAGTCAGGTATCTTAAGCAACAAATGTGCGAAAATGTTGCTGAAACGAAAATCGGACCGATGCACAACTGCATTGTAAAGCAAAAATTTTAGTTTTATTTTAATATATGAACCGATGTACTATGAGTGTATTTATTTATTTATTTATCTAATTATTTATTATCTGTACATATTTAATTTTATAAATATATAGGTGATGATGGTTCGTTTGCTCAAACGTTCTGTTGCGCTCGTGTTTCATGTGTTCTAAATCGGTCAAGCGTTCTCTTTCAACTTTTTTATAATATTCAGTACTTGTTTGTCAACGTTTTAGTTGATAAAAACTATAAACGAGGTCATCGCAATGAAATTGTGTCTACTTCAGCGTTTAGTTTACAAAATAACTGTTCGGGATTTATTATAATAAATCAATAATCATGTACAAAGCTTTACAGTGTAATCACATTCTCCGTTGGGGCGGTTGGGTTATTTTGATCACAAAAGTTGCATAGTAAGTCGCTTTAGAGGGGAGGGATGAGGTCGCCGACAACTTTTGCCAACACCCCTCCCATCCTGGACCCACTCCACCCGCGGACCTCTACCTGATAAGATGGCCTCTCCGCGCGACTCTTGACAGCTCGGAGCATCAGCATGTATGGGTATAAATTATTGTTTGCTCGAGTGTCATAACAACAAGGTAAGCGAGATTTTATTACATGAGATACGGCAGTTTGTGCTCAGCATTTTATATTTATTTCACGATTTAAATACTTATGCGGACAACCGCGTTAATCAGAAAACGTAACTAACATCAATACACTATACCAACACCTAGGTGTTAAACTCTATTATTATAAAAATCTGTAATAATTTAGGAAATAGCGGTTTGCTGTTTGGTATTGGGGAAAATACTTTGAACTCTATCGGGTAATTTGTTGAACAGTTTATTGCGTTTAAATTCGATTTCTAATCATGAATAATGGTCAGCTTGGGAAAAATCGGCAAACTTTAACGTGTTTGACAAAAGCAATATGGGGTTAAAATCCTGCTAAATTTCAGGTTTTGTTGAAAATTTGCAGTTATTTCCAAAAATCCAGCCAACGTCATTCTTTTCTTCAACCTGACTACACAACTAAAATAGCAATGTACCACAATATCTTTCAATAAAAAATTGCATTATATTATATTATATGGTACTATTGATATTCTGCAAACAGTATATACATTCCGTCAACAAATTTTCACATTGACTAATGTAAAACGATGTCAAAAATCTATTCGTAAACAAGTTAATTATTGTATACTTAACGCGGCTATCTATTCTGAGTTTTATGTTAATCAACAATAACGCGGCTATCTATTCTGAGTTTTATGTTAATCAACAATAACGCGGCTATCTATTCTGAGTTTTATGTTAATCAACAATATATACTTGACGAAATATATTCAGATTTTTGTTATCAAATGCTAAATCACATTGGCATATTTTACTATTTAAAACTTTGTTTCCTGAATTCATTTACGTCTGGAGCATCGATGAACAATTAGTGGTCGCCGCGAGGTATTGAACTCCGAACACTCGGGTGAAAATCACAATAACTAATCATTTAGCTATATCTGAGCTATTGCTCGGATCCTTAAGGCTCCTTGCGACGTGAGCAAACAACAATGTGCGTGCAATCACGTAGTATTCGTCGGATTTAGCTAGTACAGCACATTCTTGTCGAAAAACGGTAGGAATTAGAGGGTTAAACTGTCGGATTTATCAAATCTGGTGCAATCGAAGATTTATAAAACGTTACACTGGACACGTGTCCGCACATCGTAAATCATCTTAATGCAATATTATACTTGATTTGTTTATAACGAATGGTGACAAACTATTTCATATTCGTATTTTCAATATAATTCATGCACGTTTATGTGCTACTTGTGCTATAGGGCGATGACAGTGCTTGCAGAATGCGGCAAAATACACTATCACAGGCTACAGCCAAAATGGGTATAATGTCAAGTTATCAACATATGCCATGAAATTTTAGTATTTTAAAGCCTAAATGGCACGGGTTTATTTAGAGAGAAGGTATTATTACTTATATAGGTGTCCTAGGCCGTTTGGTTACACTCTAAGACTCAGAAGCTCCTTAAGCCATATTTGTCTCCTTGAAGAGCCCCTCCCTCCACCCCGAAGCGTCATACATAATTTTTTCAATCATGGGCAAAATTACAAAATTATGGAAAACAATTAGTAAATTATATAGAAATACAAGAAAAATCAGTGGTTACCCTGCCGAACACTTATCACCACCCGATGGAATCACCTACTTTCCTCATTCCCGCCCCACTACATATCTTACACACGTTGGGTATCTATGTACATATATCTATTAGAATAAAACATGTGGCAATACTAAATTTTGATTAAAATTAAACTATCATATGCGTTGAAAAATTAGCACTATCGTTATCGCAAATAACTGATGACAATTTTACGACTATGCAATAAAATTATTTATGTTTCATTAAACTTCAGTCCTACGACTAAACTGTGTGGGTACACGAAGAGAATGTCGACGATTAAAAAACGGGTAATAATATTTGTAAAAAGATATAATTTTTCGTGTCAATGACTATCATTCAAGCATTACGTTTTACGATACCGAAACCTCAGTAAATCCGAAACGATATTAAATTGAGTTTAGTACAGGAAAAAGAGTTTTGAAATTGCACTTGCAGGTCATGGCCTTGTAGCGAACAATGTTTCACATTGTATGGGGTTGTGGCAGTTTTGTGGGGAAACTGGCTGACAATAATGCAAAAGGCAATCCTGCAATTTTAAGATCTCAGAGCGTATTGTAGAAGTGTCTGTGACGCAAACGATGTGCAGGTAATGCACCGATGACAATGCTCTTTGCGGAACTGCAAAGTTGATGTATTTTCTTCGGATACCAAAATAATGTCGATTTGTAGCATATATGCCACTAATTTTGGTCATGTTTTGTGGGAAACTGGCTAACAATAATGCAAAAGACAATCCTGCAATTTTAAGATCTCAGAGCGTATTGTAGAAGTGTCTGTGACGCAAACGATGTGCAGGTAATGCACCGATGACAATGCTCTTTGCGGAACTGCAAAGTTGATGTATTTTCTTCGGATACCAAAATAATGTCGATTTTTAGCACATATGCCACTAATTTTGGTCATGTTTTGTGGGGAAACTGGCTGACAATAATGCAAAAGACAATCCTTCAACTTTAAGATCTCAGAGCGTATTGTAGAAGGATCGGTGACGCAAACGATGTGCAGGTAATGCACCGATGACAATGCTCTTTGCGGAACTGAAAAGTTGATGTATTTTCTTCGGATACCAAAATAATGTCGATTTGTAGCATATATGTCACTAATTTTGGTCATGTTTTGTGGTAAACTGGCTAACAATAATGCAAAAGACAATCCTACAATTTTAAGATCTCAGAGGGTATTGCAGAAGGATCTGTGACGCAAACGATGTGCAGGTAATGCACCGATGACAAGGCTCTTTGCGGAACTGCAAAGTTGATGTATTTTCTTCGGATACCAAAATAATGTCGGTTTGTAGCATATATGCCACTAATTTTGGTCATGTTTTGTGGGGAAACTGGCTGACAATAATGCAAAAGACAATCCTTCATCTTTAAGATCTCAGAGCGTATTGTAGAAGGATCGGTGACGCAAACGATGTGCAGGTAATGCACCGATGACAGTGCTCTTTGATGAACTACAAAGTTGATCTATTTTCTTCGGATACCGAAATATTGTCGATTTGTAGCATATATGCCACTAATTTTTGTGACTTTCCAGACTAATACTGCCCTGGCTTTTTTGAAATGTTACTATTTATATGTTGCTTGCTACTCATGATTGGTGGGTACTAAAATAAACACACAAACAAATATCTGTATATTTTTCTCGGTACTAAGACCATGCCGCTAATCCTAAATATCGAATGTGCTAAAGATACCACACACTCATTAAACGGTTTTGGCCGGCTTGTTTTTAAACTTCAAGCTTTATTAACTAGATATTTCGCTGCGTTGAGTTACGCCATTTCTAATTGAGCCTTATTAACAAACAGTCGAATAGACCAAGCAAGATTATAAGGTTGAAATAGGTGTATCTAGAGGCCCCTTTAATGGTGGCGAATAAAAATATTTGTTTAGGATCATAACGTTTGATGCAGCTTATAATTGACACATGTGCCCCAGTTTTGCTAAAATTTCATCTAATTTTTGACAATTTATGCTATTTTTTTAACCAAATTTCCCCAAATTGTAAAAAATTTCGCAAAATTTTGCATGCTCGGAGAGGCGATACGGAGCCTTAGGAAAGGATCGGGCGCTCTCACAGGCGTGACCGGTGTCAACCAGGAGGGGGCTCCGAGCTTAAGGGGCGTAATCTTTCTCACCCCTATGAGCATGCATGCTTTATGTGTTCATGCCATGAATGTGCCCCTTAATCGACAATCATGTATACGCCTATGGCGGTTGACATACTAACCAGCTGAACTCGTAGATGTAGCCAGTTGTATATGTCTCTCTACCAGACTTTTGTGGGCCAAATTTTTTGAAAAAGAGTTGTATGTAGCGCAAAAAATTGGCGCATTTAGATCCATTTGACAACTAGCGGTTTAAAAATTACCCCTTACTACCAGAGAGTTTTAGCTACGCCTCCAGTTCGACTTATACTTCTAATCAACAACCCATTAGTCTTAGAAAGGAAGGAGGGATTTACCTTAACTAAGCCATGTGGGTTAGTAATCTCGCGTCGCATATGAAACCCATGTTCCAAAACTCACTCCATAGATGCTCAATGGGGTATGGGTTACCCCCAAATGATGTGTGCCTGTTCGAGTTCACCCACCCTTCTCCCCCTGGAGGCGCCGCAGGCTCCGAACCTATAGATACTGTTCAAGGCGGCGCCGACGGCGCCGCAGTCACCCACTTCCCCAGCCGACCCATCGGACCGACCCTGGAAGTCCGAAGGCCTCCTCCTGGAACCTCGGTCCTGAGCATGTATGACTAAATCCTTAGCAAACCATTCATGGACCTAGTACGCTATTCAAAAGAGGAGGGCCCACTAGAGAAAAATTAGGGAGGTTGTATCACGTCGGCCTGTTTTGCTCGAAAACTCTGAGGCCGTTCCCCTTCCCCACGAGCTACGCCCCTGAAACTAAGGAGTTGCTATGATCTTAACGTAGCCTTCACTTTTATATTTAAAAATTATATTCTTTACGTAAACAGTGTCGTGATTTTTTCAATACCGTGGTAAGCTGTAAACAAATTTTTTAACTATGATATGAAAGGGATTGTAAAAATAAATAAATAAAGTAATTATATATATATATATATATCATTATTTTTTAAAATCATTTCTATTTTTGTCTATATTGTTGTATATCCATAATAACGAAGACACACTTTTTGTTTACAGTAACGCATGGGTTGATGGGGTAATAACTATGGCCCTGGTAATGATTACAAGAATAATAACTTTAATTTGTTCTGCGCTCACTGCTACAACTATTGACAATAATAGTGAAAACATTGAAGGTTTTTGAAAAAAAATTTTTTTACGATTCTATACAACACAAAATGAGGAGAAACTGATAGATGAAGAAAGTAGTCAGCCATATTTCGAAAAGTACCCTATAAACAGATACTTTCGAAATATTTATGTTTGGTTGGTTTCATTGGAGACAGAGATCATGTTGTGTTAGAAGTATAAACAATTTGGGTGATTGATTGAGCGATATGTTTCGTTTAGTGCGATTTTTTAAAAAGAATTATGTTAATTACATTATGATTTAAGAGAAAGTTTTTGCTGAGTTCAAATTGATGGCCCATTTTATAAAACTGAACAGGTGAGAATAAAATTTGTGTTCGAAAATTTACAATTACTGGCTCTTGATTGTACATGTCAATTTATTAAGTGCCGCAAAATTTTTAAATTACTGGATAATTACTGTGTTATATGATCAGAAACTAGAAAAAATACTTGTTGCATAAAATTTTCAAAGTCCACAAATTTTCATATTTATGGTTATATGTATCACCTAGAAAATTTATGGGAAATTTTTATCCTCCATCAATTATAGTGGATTATATAATTATGGTTTCTGTTAACGATGTTGCCAATATGCTGGACACTATCGGATCCAGAGCGGGCACGGGTTGAGCCCTCCCTCCACCTCCCGCTTACGTCAGACCTAAGTCGGGTTATCAAAAATTCATAAAAAAATATAAACAGAGTATCTTGGAAGATTTTTGAGAATTAGCGATAAATTTTTCCTTTTTCCAATATTTTTTATTAATTTTAGTCCAATTTTGCAGCTTTTCACCCTATTTTAGTCAAAAATTCCGCTAAAATTTTACGCACTTTCGGCGCGCGACCGGTGGGTTGGGGTGCAGAGCTTTAAAGTAGTACAGCGTAAATAAGTACCAACATCTGAAACTTCCGGATCCACCAGTAGCTTTACAAAAGACAAATCTAAATACCAGGCAAATATATACTCAACATAGTTTAATTTTATGGATTAGTTTTTAGTACGTTTAATACGTTTTCTAAATAGAATTTGAGGAGTAAAAATTTTGAAGGGAGTGGCTATTGGCGTCTTGCAAATAAATGAACTGTAGCATTAAAGACTAAATAGATTTAAAATTTTACAGCCTTTTCAGTATAACCTTCTCAATCTTCAAAAATCCGCTAACATTAGATTTTTGTTTTACACATTTGCTTTTAAAGCTTTTTTAAATGTCATTTTTACAATTTGTTTTGAACGGTGTAGGTTTGAACCCTTTCATATAAACTGGGTTCAAATAGACCCAGCGTGTTTCGCAGAGCGCTGTGTTAACTATGTTTGTCGTATGCTGTGTGTTTGCATGCGCATTGTTATTTCTTCGCGTTGTGAGGTTTCTTAAAGAAATTGTCAAGCATTCAACATTACACAAATTCAGTTGTGTATGAACGGGTCAGCGCATAGTTTAAAAATTTGATGCGATAATAACGTATTGTATCTTATAGATGACATCAGTGGCTTGAGCTAAAATGATCAATTATAAAATGTTGAATAAAGTTTATATCTATAATAGCATAGAGTATTGACCGGTTAATTTAATATCGCTGCCTTCTTAAGCATTAGACATAGCATCAGATACAGCATATTGGGCTGTACATTTTAATAATGTTAATTTATTGCGTTTGGCTGAAAATGCAGTTAAATATTTCTGTATATGTCAATAAACATATTGAGTTGATTTAGATGCTGGTTTTGAATCATGATGATACTTTTTCATGTTAAGGTATCGTAATTTTTGTATTGTGTTCAGCTCAGAATCCTACTGTCGTGTTTTTTGATATACATATTTCGTATCAATCAGGGGTGCTACGACCCTGAAAATGAATTAAATTGGGTGTAGATAAACAGTAAGCAAGACAAATTAATTACATTTAAGCTTTAGTCACCATCCTATTCGTAGGAATACACCATATGATTTATGGTCCTTACACATCGAGTAATATGCGACAAAAATGTTACAATTGCAACTCTATCTAAAATGTTACAATAACAACTGAGTCTAGATTTAGGGTTCTTTAGGGTTTATTAAATATCTCTGCAACATACTGAGATTATAACAAGCTGTTATACTGTCTTACAATACATAACGTCTGAGCAGTTGGCATCATTCGAAGATCTCAAAATGTTGATTCCACTGCAACATGTTAAACCGCTGTCAAATTAATACATAAATAGCCTCCACTCTTTACAGCAAGCCCAGAATCAGTGAGTATAATGTCATAACAAAGAATAGAAGATTAGAAAAAAGATTCGGCTTGTTTCTTTTCTTTATTTGATGTAACATATTTCGCCTACGGAGACAAACAGATACCTTTATATATTCTAGCTTGTTTCGAGCTTCCCAAATCGCTCTGTTCTAATCATTTAAATGAAATTATGATAAAAAATTTTTGGGTCTTTTCTTTTTGTTTCCGCTGAATGAAATTGGTCAATTTTGCAGATATGGCAATAATTTTTCCATGGCTTGACTTACTCAGTTCCACGAGCTGTTTAGGTATATACTCATTTCGGCCATCTTTATGACAATTGTATTTTCCCGAAAGTCCCGAACTCAGCATTTTCAAAAGAGAATTTGTGGACAATTTGCATAATTTTACACATCATTCGAACATGCATTGAAGAAATGAGTAGAATTTTAAATTGGCACAGTTGATGGTTAATCGCCACAGCAATTGTATTTTATATATTTGGTGTTTGCATTTTCAATGGCGTAAGTCCCGAATTCAGAATTTTCAAAAAAGAACTTGTCGACAAATCCATAATTTTATATATCATTCGAACATGCATTGACGAAATGAGTGGAATGTAAAATTAGCACGGTTGATGGTTAAAGACATAGGTATTAGCACAAATGTGTGTGGCCCCTTAACGCATGAAACAATTCAATCTGGTTAATGCTGTTCGATTGACAAATAAAATTATACATTTATCGAGATAAAAACTAATGAAATTTTCGAAAAATTTATGTAGCCTAAAAATAATAAATGTTATAAACACAGCTGATATGGATATTTTCTGAAACAGCTCGTCCTAACGAGTTTGTCTAATCGCTCCAAAATTATAGATGTATCATCAAAATTGTTCAATTTCTGATGGACGGGACTAATCAGAAAAGGCTTCAAGTTCTTTGTAACATAAATGAAATACCGACTAGGTACCAAGCCCTTTTATATTAAGATTAAGTTTTAAGATGCAGTCACATTTGTGCTAAGTATAAGCGGCATTAAATATGGGGATTTTATACTAAAACATGAAAATAAAGTTCCTATTAATACATATACATTTCATAAAGACGGTAGTATTATTTCATGCTTTTGATATAATGTGTTCACTCACACTACTTGTATTAATTTACTATTAAACATAATTGTTATTGTTAATAGTATCTTATCACTTTAGTAGGTTTTGTAAAAAACTGCAATTGAAAATTCAAATTTCATTAATAATATTTAAGTTATGAAGCTTTTGTAATAATAAATTGAGCTATTGTGCAAACTTGGCCAAAATAACTCGCATACTGTTTTGTATTAAAAGTATTTACGTTGGCCTTTATATAGTGATTTTTTTTCTATATCGATTTAGCGGACGGCTGGGGGCTTCAGGAGCTGTGATATAAAAAAATTTTATGTCACATTCCTGGTCACAAACAATTTTTAGTCATTCGGCTCTCAGCAGCTCTGTTGTCAGTATATTCTTTTGGAATATTTATTATCGAAAATGGGGCACGTTTTTGATATGGTTACGTCAAACTTCAAACATCTATTTCCATTATGTTTTGTTTCGTTTTTAAATGTTAGGAGTAAATATGGTGTTGCAAATATGTTTTTTATAATCGTCAGGCTATTACAATCTAGGTCACACGCCCATTACTGGCTAGTCCAAACCTCGAAAATTATAGCCGGGAGGGGGGGCTGAGCCGTGGTCCCCCCGGCTCACTAGTTGGGGGTGCCAGATTTTACCGGGGGATCAAGTTTTTGCCGGATTTTGTCGCGTTTAGATGTTTATCTTTCTCAGGAGGGGGCTTCGAGCAGGGGTACCAGGATTTTTGCCGAGGGTAAGAGCCGGTGGGTAAATCCGTTTTGCCGGGGGCAGCCGAAAATCACGGGGGCCCCTCCCCGCCCACTTTGGACTAGCCAGCATTACTTGGTCTTTTGATGATTTAGTTAGACCAATTTAATAAAATTACAATTATAATACCGCGCCCCGAACCGCTCACGGGGAGAAGATCCTGACAGCTGCTGGAACCCTATAATAAAAGTCAGGCCCGTGGCTTTGGGCTGCAGGGCAAAGGGAACCCGCACCCCCCTCCCCACCCTCTCCCCCCGTGTTGCCTCAAAGAAGAAATCTCTCATTCATTTTGCTAATTATATATCAAAATGGCACCCCTCTGCTACTCCTGCACCCCCACCTGCTTAGTGGCTCTTGCTACCAGTCTGTATTTCTCTAAGAATTTAGTTTTTATAGAAAATGTCATAGCTCACAAGAAAATGACGTAGCTACTTGGCGAAAGTTAGAAATAGCACACACACTTAATCAAAATTGGATTATGGTCTAATATATGGGTGCTGATGACGAATGTGAAACTATATTGATAATTTTGTACCTTATTGTACTGGCTGCATTAGTTAAAAACTTCAGCCGCGATTTCGTGGATTTGTGATATCAGATTTATAAAAATCTCTCGTATTAAATACGATGTACCAAGAATCTATGAAAAACCATTGAAGAAGGGTGTATACACGACGTGATATACGTTATGGGATGACACCGGCGATTTTATTATTCATTATATTTATCGCTGTCGATCATGACGCTGTCGATCATGACGCTGTCGATCAAATTATTTATTCCACTTTTAGATGGGGAGGCAAATTTATCGTTTTTGTCCTGCCCTTCGCCCGACCATTATTCTAATTGAAAAACATTTTATTTCAAATCTTTTTTAAGTTATAAACATTATCTATCAGACAAAAGTGGGGAATTGGGTTGGAAGTACACCGGCTGGTGTTGGAACAATACGAAAATTTGGCAAAAGCGGGATATTCGTCTCCACCTCAAAATAGGACAAATTATGCAAAATTGGTCCTCGTCATTCCGCAACATATATAACATATAGTTTGACAAGTGTGACATACCCTTCTGTCAGGCTTCATCATGAACCTTTTGGCTGTGCTACATGGAACTCAAGCTAAATATGGCAGGTTATGTCCGAACACAGTGTTTTGGTCATTATTGTTGTGTGAACTTTTCTATGCATTTAATCGTACTGGTTATTTCAATATTGTACATTTAACTAAGTAATAGTTGTAGCACAGCTATCGTGCGTTAAGTGATTTGTACGCACGATTGTGACGAGTTCAGACGAGTGCGTCAGCACGAGTTTGAACGAGTTAAACAACACAGCCGTGCGTACAAATCACTTGACGAACGTCTGGCTGTGCTACAACTGACTTGTAATACAGCTAATTTAGCTAACCGTGCGTTAAGTCAATTTGATGCGCGGCTTTAACTATATAAGCTGTGTTACAATCCAGTTTACAGCATATCACATACATAAATGTCATGTTCTTACTACAAAATAGTAACAAGAGTTTTAAGCGACGACATTATGTTTTGATTTCATGATTATTATACTCTTGTTTAGGACAAGAATAAATAGAAAAACTAATCTTTTTTAAGATATATATCACTCGTTATTGTAGCAATAATCTGAGCCCGTAATTTTATGTTGTTTTTTTCATCTACAGCGATCATAATTACCCCAGGATAGCCTCAGGAATGAAAAATTATAATTGATATCGCTATAAAATTTCATATTTTTTTCTTTCTGTAATAAAACTTTCGTATGACAAATTAAAATATATTGTCGATATTTTGCTGATTGATGCATTCTTGTAAATATACAGACGACGCATTCATGCATTACAATTTTTGTATTAAGTTCCAACGGATTACAATAATTGTTTTACTGAACGTTTTTATTTCAATGCATTTTGAAGTATATGCAGCTTGTTTTCTTAAATTAAGCACGATTGGTGATACTTGGGAATGTGTTTAAAATTTTTTCGATGGAGTCATATTTTAAAGTGTAAAACTATTCAGCCAGACGAGTAAAATAATTCGAGGCATACTCAGGTGTTTTCCAGTGTTCCGGACCATTCTACTTGTTACGTTCGAGCAGACCTGCATGATTTATTCAGTTATCATGCTCAATAGGAGACAGAGTAAAATAGACAGTAACGACATACGACTATGCTCGCGCAGAGCCGCAAAATTTCTTTTCAACCCAATTCATTATTGGTAAGTTTAAGTCTGGAGGATTTTTGGAAAGATCCACAAAAAACTTCAAAGTTTAACTTCTACACCCGGTGCACGGCCAAAACACCGAGCTGCAAGATACATTGCACAAAAATTCAGGGCCCCAGGAAGAGTTGGCAGGGGCGGTAATTGTCCACCCATGTCTCCTCCAGAATTATAGCTAGAGGGACACGACAATCGCTCTGACAACCGTTCCCCCCAGAAAATGCACTCAGATGCTTTTTTCACAAATACGCTTTTGCGTTCTAGGAATACGTCTATATTATGTGTCCTTATCTCAGCCTGTTTCCAAACACAAACTAGCACCATGACTATTCATTTGTCGCTGAGTATAACTATTATAAATCGCGTGGTAATAGTCTTCAATTCTCTCATAAATAAAGCCGGAACATTTATCTCAATATGCCCCGGCGTCTTCATTGGAAACTTAATTGTTTCACAAAACGGGCGAACTACTGGTGCGATGAAAACATGTTTCTCATGCGTCATTTGTAGCATCATTATGCCTTGGGGGTTGTTGGTTGCCCTATACGTTAGCCTTAAAAGATTCTTCATTCTTGATCTATGCTTTGACATTTTCAAACAAATGGTCAGTGATAGGAATGCGTAATATGTATAAGCCATCAACTACAGTAAAGCGTCAATTCGCTTTTATCTAAATAGCATCATATAAATAATCAAGCGCTTCAAGCGGTTCCATGGTGTAGTGCTTTGAAAGTGTGTGCCATTTGAAAGGCCCGGTGTTCTATACATGGTGGATTTATACTTTAGCTTGGACCAGATATAACCATATAATTATTACCTTTGTGTTTGACCTAGGCAGGTCAAAGCAATAATTCGGCAAGAAGCGGGTTTGACCCCTCCAGTTCATGAACTCAAACATGAACACATCACATGTTTCCAAGTTCAAAACAACGTTAACTGTCACGTAGGAGTTATGAACAAGACAAATACTACTCCATACATACTGTCGCTACGAGTTCTCACTGGGAGTCTACTCGCTCTCTCATTTTGGTTAATTTCATCAAAAATTATGCCAAATTTTGCCAGTTTTTCCTATTTTTACAAGTATTTTCCGCGTCCTTTCGATGCGCAGTTGGGGAAGCATTGCTGGGTGTGAGGAGTCTTAGGGAGGGTAGGGTGGTACCCTCAGCGAGGTAAACAAGTGCCTCGGGAAGAGGAAGAGGGGGACCCGAGGCCATAGCGGGATAGCCTTCCTGAACCCCTGTTTCGGTATGTATGTACTACTGCAAGTAAGGCACACCGTAAAACGTGTCACATTACAATATTTACGTTAAAACGGGCCGTGCTTGTGAAGGTTTCATCCGCTAGTAGTCTATACGATCCAGCGGTGCAGTTGTACATACCTACGCTACATAATATATACAATATATGGAGTATGAGAAACCATCAACTTAACTATCTCGAGACTAATAAATTTTGTCTTCGTATGCAAGAAAAGATGACATGACAAAATATCATCGTGGAGCCGAAAGATATATGTTTATTACTGCGTTTTTTCGTCATTAGCTATGTAATTTTAGTATGAGGCGCAATAAACTGTATTTATTGTGGAAGCTCGGAATAAATCATTCCTTATATAATTAATGTGGCTACATGTTTGGTTTATTTTGCGATTTAATATCAGGTTGGATTTACAACGCTTTGTTTTATAGACAGTCAAAACAGTCTCATTGCATTGATTGATTGATTGATACACGGGCAAACCACTTTCCGAGGACAATAATCAGCCCAACCAAACTTGATCAACTAACTAATTTCAGGAAATATTCTGATTAACAATTTCCATATGCAAACTGCTATAAAAATAATTATAAATTAGTATTAATTTATATATTATACGAAATATTGGCTACCAGCTTGCTAAAATTGAAATTATTAACCCAACCGTGGAATGTTATTGCTAAGAGTAAGTTACTTTTCAATATTTTCAGGAGCCAATCGTTTTATGTATCAAGCGAAGGTTTGAATGGCAAATTAGACTGTAAAGCACTAATGCTATTATTTGTTAATAAACTTCTTTGTTGTAAAACCTTATTTCAAGCTTTGTTTCCAACGCATTCTTTTAATAGTTACACAAATATTAGAAGAAAAGTTCAAATTTTACACGCACTAATTTTCACTTGTATGACAACTGTTATTGTCGGATACGATATGTGTGACACCATTGGAAAACAAGAGATTTTCTGTGTTTTGATATTTATTTTATGGGTCCGGACGCTGCCAAATCTATACGCGTTGTGACCAAAAAATGTCGTTTTCTTTTTATTAAACCAAGACTTTTTTGAAGAACATTAATTTTTTAGCTTATAAAATAATATCTATAAGTCTAATTTTAAGCAAATAAATGGCATAATATGCCCTTTTCAGTGAATTGGTTGTTACAAAATTTTTTGTATCATTTTGTATAATTTATTTGTTTAAATTTTGCCAAAATAAAACAAACCGTGCAATATAACTATAAATATATATTAGATAAGTAAGAGCACGATGTTCAGATAATCTAAAATGTCCAGATAATCTAAAAGACATTTATATTGCTTCGAGGGCTACGTTTTGCCATTGGAATTAGAATTTAGCAAGAAAGATGTAATGGATTACAGCAGGACAGTTGTGCCGTAGATATTCATAGCACGTTAAAGCCATAAACATTAATGATATGCTAAAATTGTTTATACGAGGACCTCCTGAACATAATAGAATGTTACATTTGGTGATGTCTTCCAACTGCAAATTGGCGTAAAAAGCAGTGCCGCTAATCTAGAACGACAAAGCAAATTGATAGTCATAAAAGCGAACACGCTTCAATGATTTCAACTGAGGACTGGGTTTTAATTAGAATCCAAGCAATGTAGGATACGGTGTGCGCGTTCAGTGAATTCCAACGAGTTTTGCAGATGATCAGACATTTTGCTTTCGTAGCTTCAGATGAAACTGAGTGTTATCCAAACCGAATACCACTGTAATAGGCTTTTGGTGTGACTTCGCAAATGTTTTAACAAAATTCAGTTTGTGTATTTTCAAGGATTATGTGGAATAAGGTGAGTACAGTTTTCTTATATTGAGCACTGATTTAAATTTCTAAATGAATACTAAAACCCACGTGTAGAATATTAGAGAAAATGGATGGATATTTGCACAAAAATTGACCTGAGTCTGAGTAACTTATATCTATTATGTATCTTTCACTCTTTTTATACACTTTAATGTAGTGTTTGCGATGATTTAGATATACAGATGAATTATATGCATGTTATTAGGTCAAATTGTGTAAGCTTTGCGACTGTGTAATATTACGACGGTGTAACTTTTAGATTGTATAACTTTTACGTTTGTGTAAACTTTACTGTTGTGTGAGAAATTATATTGTATATATTTATATTTTTGAGCTTTACGATTGCGTAAAATAACGACTGTGTAAGCTTTACGTTTCCGTACGTTGTCACGATTTGCAAGCTTTGTTATTGCTTAAAGCTCTGTGTGTATTTACACCACACTATCGTAAAAAATATTGTATTATATAGTTCAAACACTTTATGCATATATATAGTGATCAGGGATGGATGTATGGTGTTGATTTGTTCCGAATTCCCGACCTGTTTCCTCTAGCTGAGTATAAGAATGTTAGAACGCTTTCCAATGGAAAGTCACAGTAATCCTAGCCGAAGGTAAAAAGCTCAACCGTATAACATATATGGTACGTGTAATGGATGAGCTACAAAAAGTATATCTACTTCATAAGTTTGTTGAGATTATGCGACAGATATTGAGTCAAACATTTACATTTCTACCTGTTGACGTCGAAGTCTGTATCTGACAAAGTCACCCCAGCAAAATAGTTCGGGAACAGTGTGCCTTGATAGGATGTGGTATTAGGAGGTATGAGATTGAAATTGAAATCAAATAAATCGAATTATGCTTGTTTTGGACCGCGCTGCCTCACTGTGATACTCACAGTACGAAGTGAATGTAGCCGAGCCCAGCTCTATTTTGTGTTGACAGTTGTTCTTCGAAAAAATGGTATAATTGGTAATTACTGCTAAAGTTGAATGAACTTTATCAGCGTACAGCTACCTTTTATTCAAATCTTGCATAAATCAATAGCTATTAAGACTAAGCAACACGTAATTTTAGTACTAATCCAACCGTTGGACGATTACTAAGGTTAATTGGTTAATACGGTAGCGAAGGCCCAGGTAACCCTGAGGGCGGTACTTTATAACGTCAGCAAAAAGAACAGCTTAGAGCGGGGGGCCCATGGGCGGCAACCCACGATTCAGACTTAGTGTATGTCTCAGCTAAGGACCTTACCTTAGGCTAAGACTGAGGCTTAGGCTATGGTAAACGACATGGTTTGCATTATATTTCCGCACCTCGCAGGGTTACCTGGGAAGTAGCTAAAAAAACAGCGAACGATAAACATAATGCAGCTGCCATGTTCAATGCAGAAAGCGTTGTGAATTAATATTAACTAATGTTGCAAACTGTGAGTATCCAGTTTACCATTGTTCAGTGTTACAAACTGTGAGTATCCAGTTTACTATTGTTCAATGTTACAAACTGTGAGTATCCAGTTTACCATTGTTCATTGTTGCAAACTGTGAGTATCCAGTTTACCAGTGTTCAATGTTGCAAACTGTGAGTATCCAGTTTACCAGTGTTCAATGTTGCAAACTGTGAGTATCCAGTTTACCGTTGTTCAATGTTACAAACTGTGAGTATCCAGTTTACCATTGTTCATTGTTGCAAACTGTGAGTATCCAGTTTACCAGTGTTCAATGTTGCAAACTGTGAGTATCCAGTTCATTGTTCAGTGTTGCAAACTGTGAGTATCCAGTTTACCATTGTTCATTGTTGCAAACTGTGAGTATCCAGTTTACCAGTGTTCAATGTTGCAAACTATGAGTATCCAGTTTACCAGTGTTCAATGTTGCAAACTGTGAGTATCCAGTTTACCGTTGTTCAATGTTACAAACTGTGAGTATCCAGTTTACCATTGTTCATTGTTGCAAACTGTGAGTATCCAGTTTACCAGTGTTCAATGTTGCAAACTGTGAGTATCCAGTTCATTGTTCAGTGTTGCAAACTGTGAGTATCCAGTTTACCATTGTTCAATGTTACAAACTGTGAGTATCCAGTTTACCATTGTTCATTGTTGCAAACTGTGAGTATCCAGTTTACCAGTGTTCAATGTTGCAAACTGTGAGTATCCAGTTTACCAGTATTCAATGTTGCAAACTGTGAGTATTCAGTTTACCAATGTTCAATTTTGCAAACAGTACTTCATCAAATGATCCTATATGTTTGCTAGTCTGGGCTATACCTGGTTTTTAAACACTGTAATTTTTGAGCACGCTGCCTGCGTTGCGTCACCGCAGTTTTTACTATGTTGCGTTGCGATATTACTATGAAGCGATTTATGTTTTTGACCAGCGGGACATGTATACGACAAATGTCGATTATTTAAACCAAGCATTTTATAAGGTTAGACAGAATTTCAGGCAGATATATATTAAATAAATAAAATATTTGCAATATTATTTAAGGTATAAAACTACACTATTACATTATTATATAATTTTTTTACATTTAATGATATTTCTTAAATATATTTAAATATTATTTTAATATTTGCATATTTGTTGAATAATGCATGTATGGATTGTGCTTGCTTGATCAGATCTATAATCACAAACCTTTATTGTAAAATATTTATTAACTTTGGCAAAGATATTTACCAGATACAACTGATTAAACTTTTATGGCCGAAATCAGTACTAACGAACAAAATGTAGTCTGAATGAATTCTAGGTTTTAAGGAAGTCAATACTGTCCTTCGATAACGGACAACATGTTTATTATGTTCCAACTTCATAGTTTTATAGCGAAAAAATCTACATTTAGACAGCTGCTTGATTGCATTACTTGTTCGGCAAAGGCTCTGGATTACGGAAAATGCATTGATGCTGCGGATACACATTGACTTGTAAAAGGAATTTGGAGCAATTTCGCATGTGAAGATGGTATAATAGCTCTCGATGATCGGTATTCGCGGCCCGCTTTTGAAATGATTACATTCATTTCTCCGTAACCGAACATTTTGTATTAAAGTCAATAACACATTTTCAGACTACCACCGTGTCTGGTATACCTCAGAGCAGCGCCTTAAAACCTACATTAGTTTTGTTGCGTATAAATGACATTGCTCACTGTGTAAACCAGTATTTCTGATGATGTTAAAGTATATGGGAATCTATATAGACAACGAAGCTAATATTTATACTATTTTTCATTCGAACATTCGGCCAGCTTTTGGAAGATATATACCTCTGTACCAAAATGCAACGTTTTTCTATTGGGTGAGACAAATTCGAATTTCTAATATCATTGCTTGGTAACAGAATTGCTCTGTCGATAAGTGCAGACTTGGATGAAGCAGTGATCTTAGACCTACAACGTATCGTAATATTGCTATAGCGGAATCCTGCTGTACTAAGAGCATGATGTTTCACTGTTTTATATATTGTGCCGATATTCACTCATTTATTCGTGCATAAGTATGCTATGTTAGCCTAGTTCTTAACAGGTTTAATGTTCTTGCCATATTTGTCAGATATCGATAGATTAGAAAAGGCGAAACGTGGATTTACACTTCCTTAACCGCACAAACAGGGGTTATAGAAATTTCGAATACTGACAAATTAACATACTTTGCCGTAAACCTTGAACCTCTTGGCCTTTGCCGACTGAAATGTGATCGTGTCATGGTCTTTGAGGCCTCAGGGTGAATCTACCTCCGTTAATCTTGAACCTCTTGGCCTTTGCCGACTGAAATGTGATCTTGTCATGGTCTTTGAGGCCTCAGGGTGAATCTACCTCCGTTAATCTTGAACCTCTTGGCCTTTGCCGACTGAAATGTGATCTTGTCATGGTCTTTGAGGCCTCAGGGTGAATCTACCTCCGTTAATCTTGAACCTCTTGGCCTTTGCCGACTGAAATGTGATCTTGTCATGGTCTTTGAGGCCTCAGGGTGAATCTACCTCCGTTAATCTTGAACCTCTTGGCCTTTGCCGACTGAAATGTGACCTTGTCATGGTCTTTGAGGTCGTAAATCTACCTGTTGTCAGGTCTTGTTTATTTTTTCGCATCACTCTTACACATGTGGTCATTTTAATAATTCTATTGAAGCCTAGATTTAGCTCTAATACATTTAAACTCTGTTTTTCTGAAAGAATTGTCAACGGTTGGAATCAAATGCCAAACTCAGTTCGATCTGTACCTGTGGTTGAGGCAACTACTAATACCAAATGCAGGCGTACTTTGTATAGATTCGATTTAACCTATATTTTAAACATAGTATATATTTATAATCAGATGTCAGTGGCATTACTCCCCTATTAATTTACTCTTTACTAAACATGGACAAAACTACTATTTTCAATATATATATATATTCCTTTTAACTATATTTTGTTTAATAAAAGCTAGACTGTAAAGTTGTGAACAGCATTTTCAGGTTATATTCAGAAGATGTTTATCATTCTACGCCTGCAGCTAGCTAAAAGTTATCTTCATTCTACGGTTACATATTATATTTCAGGAAGAAGACGCAGCTTGGATCGGTAGTTTGAACAGTTGGAAAGAACGGCGTCGAAGTCTTTCAGCATCAGCGTTACGAAACAAGGCTGAAACTAAACAGTCTATCGGTGGAAGACTGTCGTAAGTCAACTTTATTAATATTGCAAACTTTTTTGTTTTTTCAATTTAATTTGTAAAACCTGTATCACTAAAAGTTAAAAAATTTGTATGTAGTCTTTTCGAAATTTATGTTTTCTATTATATTTTTAACCACCTAAGTCGTCAAGACTTTTGACGAGGTGCGTCGCTTCAAAAGTGGAATGGGTCAGTCGTTTACATTCATTTTGTTGCAATTCCAGGAGTAAATATTTTCATGTTTGTCAGTAAAAAGTGGGATTCACCACACCCACGTTCGCCCAGCCCCCTAGCCTTGCCGCTGCTTTTGATAAACACGTAGTAGATTGTAAGGAGTGCTATAACTTATGCGGCGTTCACGTCATAATGTATCCGCTGTGTGGAACTTTTGTCCCCTTGTAGTCGCGACCCTACCGTATAAACAGTCAGAGTGACACCCATACCGTATTGCCGAGGGTGTACCACACACACCTAACTACTACATTTTTTCTTCACAGTTCCGTACACACCCTTAGCTACCAATTTGGCGCGAATTAACTATAACGGACACCGTCTGTAGCTAATGCGATTTATTAGTCAACTGTGCTGTGTAGTTTTTTCTGAATTTGCGATATTTGTATCCACGCCATATGAACATTGCTCAAATAATTCTGTCAATAAACACCGTCAATAAAACTGCTAGAAGACACGGTGTGCCTGACACTGCCGAGAAGGCGTAATACGGGTAACTAGGTACATTTGAACAAAAATATTAAAAACAACGGGGTGTCTAAGACACCCTGTTGTCACAAGTGTGCCTGACACTGTGTGGTGTACATAGGTTCCAAACGTTGGGGACATTATAGCGTGAACGTCGCATTAGTTTGTCGTGTAGAGTATGTTTGTATGTTAGTCACAATTCTGAAGCTACTAGCTAGCCAAATCACTAGTATTCACCTTCAATATACCAAAATATATCTGTCTGTGTTTAAATTATAGATAAAATACAAATGTTCAAAACCTTTTTGTAAATAGTACAAGTATGATACGAGACCTGCTTTAAGTTGTTTGCATAGATAACGTAAAAAAAGTCTAAAAACCAAACTAATTTAACTCTTCCACTTAGAATGGATTCATTTCAAATTCAGTTTTGGTATATCGGAAATTAAATTGAATTTCTTAATTCAAAATGACTGAACTAAAATTGAGATTTTTAACTACAATAAAATATTGTATTTGGTAATAGAGTCATCGATAATAAGATTTTGTGACAAAAAATAATATATATGCTTACGGAAACTGTTTGCTGGGACAGTTGATTCTGTGTCACAAAATTATGTGTTTAACTTTACATGTATTAACTTATAGATTTTAACCATTGATATTATCGGATTGTTCTAAATGTAGAACGTTTTAATGGCGACTTAATTATTCGTTTCCCTGTAACTTTTGAATGATTCGCTCACTTGATCAAACTCATTTTACACCGTTCAGTTTGTCTCGGCATTCTGAATCCAATACGACCCGACACGATAAGATTTAAATTAAAATTTGAAATTTTAAAAAAATTAAAGTTTCGCTTTTATGCATTTAATCGGACATAAGGGGTGCGCTGTTGCCATAGTTTCAGCTACAACACGACCTGAGCTGTGCTAGCCGAAGGCCGGTGGCCTTGAACTGGGGCGAAGAGAGACGATTGCCCGACCCGGTCATAGGCCGCGTTTCGATTTCGTACCACTGGATTTTTTTATTATTTTTGTCAACAATGATGATTCTGTCTAGCTGATGCTTCACTATACTCAGCACCTTTTGCAGATTAGGACATAAGTGACAGAATATTAAACGTTTCTACTATTAATAAGTATTTTATTTTCGAAAAACTATAAACAGTTAATTCAACAAGATTTGATTATAACGAATTGAACATAATCTGTTTGAGTACAACTTCGTACTTCAAACACAGAATAAGCTGCTATATATACGCGATCATTTGAGCGAAAAACTGACAAAACACGCTTGTATTATAGAAAATCGAAAATATTTTAAGATAAAGTGAAGTGAAACTTGTTCTTTCGAGATAGGAGCAAGGAACATAAACTCTTGACTGAGATAAAAAAATTAAATTTATTCAGCTATAAATCTTATTATAAAACGTCAAAAATGCTTCTTTGAAAAGGCAATTTCAAGATTTGACGTTTAAAGACGACTATAATTGTACAAGTACATTTTCAGTTCGAGATAAAAAAATTGACATTACCAGTTCGTGTGCAAATAGTTTATGCATTTGCATATTCGCAAAGTTTACAATCAAAATGTTTGTCATAAATTATAACAACCAAATAAATGCGTTGTTATGCAATTCAAGTTTTTTTCGTAACAATTGCTAACTATGCTGATTTCCTGTCATTTATTGTAATATTTCTGTACCTTATCGAAATAGACGATTGCATATTATATACTAGACGCCTAAGTTGGCGAATTGCGAACTACATTAAAAATTGTTGAACTTTCGTGATAATTAGATGAAAAAAGCAGAAACAGAAAGAAAAAGAAGCCAAACCAGATAAACGGTTAGGTATGTAATAAATTGCGGTTATACTAGACGCCGCAGGATTATAGTGCAGGAACGAGCAGACATTCGTCTGGATCTTCGGCGTCATAAACTTCAATTCGACATAACCAAAAGTAGTAAAACGCACAATTTGGTGACCATATTATTAAAAATAGCCTAATGGATCGTGCTTCTTTTGTATAAGGTTGTGGATTTGGTACAGAAATTGCGCATTTTCTCGAATTTAGTGCACTATATGCCCAACGATTGTTCGCCATAATCACTTTATAAATTAACATGGCGCATATATATCCATCAAACTATAAATGATCGAGGTGTCTTACGTACATTGTCTCATCTCAGCTGTCGTGCATTTGTCAAAATTTTTAAGATGACATAAACGAGAACAACAAGAGGTGGTCCCCACTTTTGAACAAGACAGACCGCAATGCGGTGGCCTAATCATTTTTCGTAGCTCCCCCTCCTTCTACTTTTTAGTGTAATACTGTGTCAGTGCTGGCACTATAAATATTAAACACTGTTTCAAGTACTATGAAGTAAAACATTGTTTCAAGAAATCAATCTTGTAATTGTATGAACATTATTGGAATTAAGCTAATTATTTGAAGAAAGTGCAGGATAAATTTTATTACACAAAAATTTCTATTCTTAATACACGTTATTTTCTACTGTTGCAGTCATAGATAGCCAAGTCTTTCTAAAATCTAAGAAATTCGATGTCGGAACAAAAAATTTATTATGAAACAAAACGGTTTTACAATTATTGGAGCAAGCCATGGTGTCTAAGGTCCGTCGGCTTACGTGCTAGATGGTTTCGGCATTGAGAGGGTATGCGACGGGGTGGTGGGTAAGCCAAGTGGCAACCAAAAATTTACCCCGTCTATCCAATTTTGTCATATACTTTTCTCCAATTTTGCTTTGAATTTTTATACTTTTGCTGAAATTGCTAAAAGTTTCTAAGTATCAGCAGGAGCGCTGATGTGGAGTTTCATAGGATAAATATATGGTAGATGCAAGCCTTAGGGGTAATTCCTCTCTGGACCCTGTGGAGGCGGCGCGAAATGCTTTTTATGCAGTAATATCTTCACAAAATTTTATGTACTCCATCATCTGATCTTCATAGACGCTTCTCAGAAGTCGTTTTGTCAACTGCAGGCAAATTAATGTCTGAAAATTTTATATTAACATTAGCTTCCACAAGTAGGCATTATATCTGAAAAAATATATAATATCTCATGAAAATTGTACGACTAAAATCAGATAAATTTGCCAACTTAAACATAATTTTGGGAGCAAAATACTGCTGTGATTGAGCTTAATTTCTATTTCTGCTTTTGTAGAAATTCTGAATCGAACCAGCGCTAGTTTCTTGGTTTTCAAACAAGTTTCATGCTCTTAAAAGTTAAGGAATATTGAAAATTGAACTCAATCCGACGGCCGACGAGCTGGACAATCTTTGTCTGGCCGTTGCCCAACAATACAACATATAAGTTCTATACACTGTCCGACACACCATCGGTTTGCAGAAATTGTTTGAGTACATTAATGACGGCAGTAGCTAGAGGGAGTGCCGGACAGCCTAAGGTATGGGTACCAAAAACTCTTCAAAAGAAAAGGTGCCGTGGAAAAAAGTAGAGGGGCCCCGGGAATAAGACTTTACTTATTGTATATAACTCAATTAAGGTTTTCTGGTGCATCACCAAAAAGTGGGGAGTGGCCTTCCCGCCCGCGCCCCTCGTTATTTTTTGCGACACCCCTGGACGAAGGTATAGCTTTATGGTGTGAATGTGACTCTTAATTGAAAATGTATCTACACCGCAGCAGCAGAGCAGTAAGTTTGGTGCTAGCTCGTTTCTGTCGATTCTATAGCTATCTTACCCATTTAAATTTTGAGAATAGGTTGAGGACGTTTCGTTGAGAATAGTTTAAGGACCTCTAATTATTTGTTTTACCGAATAAAATTTGAGTTTTGAGCACAAGATATCCTGAGGGAAACTTCGGAGGATCCAGCTAATAGATGCTTCGATTCGTCCTTCGCCCCCTATACCCAAGTCTGATGTCTGTTGTCTGACATCTGTTGGAGTGACGACTACAGGAACACAAATTTTCCAAACGGCATGGATATCATATAATGAACAGATAGTTTGACGCTATTTTCACATTATTAGATTTTATTACCTTGACTACGTTTATTTAAGCACCTCCAACAATTATGAGCAAATTACAGCCATGGGAGGGTGATAGATGCACCACGAGTCTGTGCGTGAAAGGCAAGCGTAGGTCGATAGCGACAACTTCTAACGCTAAAAAATAGCTATGTGTCTCGACAGTAGTAAACCCTAAATGACTATGCGGAAACAAGGCAACGCCACATCATTCCGGGTGTGACCGCTCCTTGCATATTTTAGTACACACGGAAATACATTAAGCTCGCGCTTACTAAAAACTTGATATTCGCCACAATCAGTCAAGATGGCAGTGTATTAGATATTTGATTGAAGCGCTTCTGATGTGTGCATGCGTTTATAATACAGAATATATGATGTTGTTGAAACAAATTGGTAGAATTTATTTTATTGTTAAACTTAAACATACAGCAACAATTACTTAACAGTTATGAAATAAGTAATAGTTGTAGCACAGCTATCGTGCGTTAAGTGATTTGTACGCACGGTTGTAACGTCAGTACGAGTTTGAACGAGTTAAGCAACACAACCGTGCGTACAAATCACTTGCCGCACGCCCGGCTGTGCTACGACTGATTTGTAATACAGCTAATTTAGCTAAACGTGTGTTAAATCATTTTGATGCACCGCTTTAACTATATAAGCTGTGTTGCAAATATAGTTAAAGCAGTAAACTGGTATCGCGTTAACATAATTTTCACCTTTTGTCAGACTGGGAAATCTCAGAGTAAATTGCATTTGTTTGCACAATCGGGTCGACTGAATAATTTGTAACATACTGCTACAGTATGTTCACCGTTTGCACTTGGTGCTTGGAAAAATTTTCCGTTTCATCCACCCATATTTAAACCCAAAGTGAAATTTTCCACCGGAATATACTAAACCTAAGCCTTAGCCATAACCTAAGCTAAGGTCCTTATATGAGACATACGCTAAGCCTAAGTCGGGGTTTTCACGATATAAAGTGCCGCCCCGCCAGGTTTACCTGTGCCGTGCGGGCAATGCTACATCACCTGTCAGTGTGATCGGAATGAGTTTGGCCAAAGCTAAGTATTGTTTAAACGCATTATTTGATGAGTACAGTCGTTTCGTATTGTTTAGACATATTTTCATATTCGAGTTACATAATCTGTGTCATGTATAAGGTTTTGAGTTAAGAAGTTTGAAACTTTACGGCTGATGCAATCCACAGACACAAAAGTAAGCAATGCACAAAATTTTGATAAAATCACTCCATTTGGAGAATTTATTTTCCTGTTGCTTTCTCGAGACATTGTAGACACGACACGATTGTAAATAGTTGAAAATAGAATAGACATTCGTGTTTGTCATAGTTTCGGCTATTGTTCTCGTGATGCTACCATAATAGATATTTTATATTAAATTGTTACTAGTTTCGTATATTGCTATTGATTATTTACATATTCATGTTATGTTTTCATGTGCAATTTCTCAATTTAACAATAATGAATTTATTTACGTCGTAAAGCCGTATAGTATTTTTGAATAATTATTAGAATATAAAAGATTTTAAAATTTATACAACTTGTGTACTAGACACATCTCGTAAAATATCTTTAAATGCCTAAAATTTAAGTAGCGTAGATTCTTTCATCGAGTTTAGGTGTCCACATAAAGTGTGTCAAATGCTGAGGAATAGTAGTTGAGATGTCTGTCAGCTCAACTACCTCAATTCAAAAGAATACTTCAAATCGTTATCGTTAATAATGTCCAAAATTTGTGTTTTTGGTATTACAATAAAAATATGCGATTTATTCACTAGTAATATCCGTACAAGTTCTCAGTGCCAAACGCATCAACACGACTAATGCGTTGTATGTCTGTAGCCTAAATTTAGCATCATAACACTTTATCAGACATGCACATAGGTGGAGTTCAGAGATGCCGGACACGTCGCCCGACCCCTCTCCCACGCCTGGAGGCGCCGCTCTCATAGATGCTATTCTTGACGCCTAAGGCGCCGCACCCCACCCACCGCCCCAAAGTGCAGTTATGTCACGAGTTGCTTGGGAACTATGGTGTTGTAGCAGCATGCTTGTCTTGCAAATTAGAAGCCCGGGTTCAAATCTGTGCTAGTCCATCGTGAGATCTCTAGTGGATCTTCTCACTATTGTAACCGAGGTTTAATGCCAACACTTATTGTATACATAAGGATTACTGCTTCAGTAAGATTGCTATGAATTTCAGTTTTGCAGCAAATACGCTCATAATGTATCATTCAACAACAATAACAACAACAACAAAAGGGTTTTCATTCAAAAAGGCATTGATCTTGTAGTATTGTACTGAATTTGTTCTGAATATGTTAATAGTCTTCTCAATTGCTCAAACATTTTTTACCATTCCATGTATATCAATGTCATCACTACATTTTCTTAACAATAATTTCTTTTTAACGAATATCTTAAAATTAAGACATCAACTAACTTTTGTATGAACGATCATTTTATAACAATAAATAAAACCAATAATTAAAATTTGATATTTTATTAACATTTTTCAAAATTATGTTCGTTTGACGGTATTTGTTTGTCATTTCCTTTTGTTCAGATGGATCCGATAACCCTATATCACAACAATATCTTTTGAATTGATGACAGCGAAAGTTTATAGTTTTATAATTATAAGCAAAAAAACGATTGTGTGTTTTCCATTTCTCCTCTGGTTTCCATAGTTTTGAACTAAGTCATAACAACATAAAGTACAGTCAATCATAAAACAATATATAAGCGGTATTTGATATTAAACTTATTATATATTATACGTCTGTTGAATTTCCAGCTTCTATCAGTAGTTGAGTTTTGTATACTTTGATATACAACAGGAGTACTCTAATAATATCACAATGTTATATATTTATATATGGGGAATATTTCGGTAATTTTAGCAAAAATATAAAAATTTCAGTGCCAAATTGGGAAAATAGGAAATGGAAAACTTAGTTAGAAATGTTGAGCACAGCGTTGAAAACTTTTGGATACACCCTGGCCTAATCACAACGCTGTCCCTTCTGTGCCACCATAACCATATACCCCGAAGGAAGCCGACGGACCTTAAACCCGTGACATTGTAATTTTAGCAAAAATACAAAAATTTCAGTGCCAAATTGGGAAAATAGGAAATGGAAAACTTAGTTAGAAATGTTGAGTACAGCGTTGAAAACTTTTGGATACACCCTGGCCTAATCGCAACGCTGTCCCTTCTGTGCCACCATAACCATGTACCCGAAGGAAGCCGACGGACCTTAAACCCGTGACATTGTAATTTTAGCAAAAATACAAAAATTTCAGTGCCAAATTGGGGAAATAGGAAATGGAAAACTTAGTTAGAAATGTTGAGTACAGCGTTGAAAACTTTTGGATACACCCTGGCCTAACCGCAACGCTGTCCCTTCTGTGCCACCATAACCATGTACCCCGAAGGAAGCCGACGGACCTTAAACCCGTGACATTGTAATTTTAGCAAAAATACAAAAATTTCAGTGCCAAATTGGGAAAATAGGAAATGGTAAAATTAGTTAGAAATGTTGAGTACAGCGTTGAAAACTTTTGGATACACCCTAGCCTAATCGCAACGCTGTCCCTTCTGTGCCACCATAACCATATACCCCGAAGGAAGCCGACGGACCTTAAACCCTTGACGTTGTAATTTTAGCAAAAATACAAAAATTTCAGTGCCAAATTGGGAAAATAGGAAATGGAAAACTTAGTTAGAAATGTTGAGTACAGCGTTGAAAACTTTTGGATACACCCTAGCCTAATCGCAACGCTGTCCCTTCTGTGCCACCATAACCATATACCCCGAAGGAAGCCGAAGGACCTTAAACCCGTGACATTGTAATTTTAGCAAAAATACAAAAATTTCAGTGCCAAATTGGGGAAATAGGAAATGGAAAACTTAGTTAGAAATGTTGAGTACAGCGTTGAAAACTTTTGGATACACCCTAGCCTAATCGCAACGCTGTCCCTTCTGTGCCACCATAACCATATACCCCGAAGGAAGCCGAAGGACCTTAAACCCGTGACATTGTAATTTTAGCAAAAATACAAAAATTTCAGTGCCAAATTGGGAAAATAGGAAATGGAAAACTTAGTTAGAAATGTTGAGTACAGCGTTGAAAACTTTTGGATACACCCTAGCCTAATCGCAACGCTGTCCCTTCTGTGCCACCATAACCATATACCCCGAAGGAAGCCGACGGACCTTAAACCCGTGACATTGTAATTTTAGCAAAAATACAAAAATTTCAGTGCCAAATTGGGGAAATAGGAAATGGAAAACTTAGTTAGAAATGTTGAGTACAGCGTTGAAAACTTTTGGATACACCCTGGCCTAACCGCAACGCTGTCCCTTCTGTGCCACCATAACCATGTACCCCGAAGGAAGCCGACGGACCTTAAACCCGTGACATTGTAATTTTAGCAAAAATACAAAAATTTCAGTGCCAAATTGGGAAAATAGGAAATGGTAAAATTAGTTAGAAATGTTGAGTACAGCGTTGAAAACTTTTGGATACACCCTAGCCTAATCGCAACGCTGTCCCTTCTGTGCCACCATAACCATATACCCCGAAGGAAGCCGACGGACCTTAAACCCTTGACGTTGTAATTTTAGCAAAAATACAAAAATTTCAGTGCCAAATTGGGAAAATAGGAAATGGAAAACTTAGTTAGAAATGTTGAGTACAGCGTTGAAAACTTTTGGATACACCCTAGCCTAATCGCAACGCTGTCCCTTCTGTGCCACCATAACCATATACCCCGAAGGAAGCTGACGGACCTTAAACCCGTGACATTGTAATTTTAGCAAAAATACAAAAATTTCAGTGCCAAATTGGGGAAATAGGAAATGGAAAACTTAGTTAGAAATGTTGAGTACAGCGTTGAAAACTTTTGGATACACCCTAGCCTAATCGCAACGCTGTCCCTTCTGTGCCACCATAACCATATACCCCGAAGGAAGCCGAAGGACCTTAAACCCGTGACATTGTAATTTTAGCAAAAATACAAAAATTTCAGTGCCAAATTGGGAAAATAGGAAATGGAAAACTTAGTTAGAAATGTTGAGTACAGCGTTGAAAACTTTTGGATACACCCTGGCCTAATCGCAACGCTGTCCCTTCTGTGCCACCATAACCATATACCCCGAAGGAAGCCGACGGACCTTAAACCCTTGACGTTGTAATTTTAGCAAAAATACAAAAATTTCAGTGCCAAATTGGGAAAATAGGAAATGGAAAACTTAGTTAGAAATGTTGAGTACAGCGTTGAAAACTTTTGGATACACCCTGGCCTAATCGCAACGCTGTCCCTTCTGTGCCACCATAACCATGTACCCGAAGGAAGCTGACGGACCTTAAACCCGTGACATTGTAATTTTAGCAAAAATACAAAAATTTCAGTGCCAAATTGGGGAAATAGGAAATGGAAAACTTAGTTAGAAATGTTGAGTACAGCGTTTGAAAACTTTTGGATACACCCTGGCCTAACCGCAACGCTGTCCCTTCTGTGCCACCATAACCATGTACCCCGAAGGAAGCCGACGGACCTTAAACCCGTGACATTGTAATTTTAGCAAAAATACAAAAATTTCAGTGCCAAATTGGGAAAATAGGAAATGGTAAAATTAGTTAGAAATGTTGAGTACAGCGTTGAAAACTTTTGGATACACCCTAGCCTAATCGCAACGCTGTCCCTTCTGTGCCACCATAACCATATACCCCGAAGGAAGCCGACGGACCTTAAACCCTTGACGTTGTAATTTTAGCAAAAATACAAAAATTTCAGTGCCAAATTGGGAAAATAGGAAATGGAAAACTTAGTTAGAAATGTTGAGTACAGCGTTGAAAACTTTTGGATACACCCTAGCCTAATCGCAACGCTGTCCCTTCTGTGCCACCATAACCATATACCCCGAAGGAAGCTGACGTACCTTAAACCCGTGACATTGTAATTTTAGCAAAAATACAAAAATTTCAGTGCCAAATTGGGGAAATAGGAAATGGAAAACTTAGTTAGAAATGTTGAGTACAGCGTTGAAAACTTTTGGATACACCCTAGCCTAATCGCAACGCTGTCCCTTCTGTGCCACCATAACCATATACCCCGAAGGAAGCCGACGGACCTTAAACCCGTGACATTGTAATTTTAGCAAAAATACAAAAATTTCAGTGCCAAATTGGGAAAATAGGAAATGGAAAACTTAGTTAGAAATGTTGAGTACAGCGTTGAAAACTTTTGGATACACCCTGGCCTAATCGCAACGCTGTCCCTTCTGTGCCACCATAACCATGCACCCGAAGGAAGCTGACGGACCTTAAACCCGTGACATTGTAATTTTAGCAAAAATACAAAAATTTCAGTGCCAAATTGGGAAAATAGGAAATGGAAAACTTAGTTAGAAATGTTGAGTACAGCGTTGAAAACTTTTGGATACACCCTGGCCTAATCGCAACGCTGTCCCTTCTGTGCCACCATAACCATGTACCCGAAGGAAGCTGACGGACCTTAAACCCGTGACATTGTAATTTTAGCAAAAATACAAAAATTTCAGTGCCAAATTGGGGAAATAGGAAATGGAAAACTTAGTTAGAAATGTTTAGTACAGCGTTGAAAACTTTTGGATACACCCTGGCCTAATCGCAACACTGTCCCTTCTGTGCCACCATGACCATATACCCCAAAGGAAGCCGACGGACCTTAAACGCGTGACCTTGTAATTTAGATAAGTTAAATTTTAAACTGGGATTCAATGTGCATGATTTTTAATTTATAAACTGACTATTGAGTCCAATGTAATAAACAAAAATTCTACAGGTCAATGCTAAAGGTAAATTGACATATGCTAACGTTATAATGCAGCCGCGGGCTAGTAAAACTCATTTATCTTAATCGCAAAAGGCCAGCCAATCTTATTGAAAATACGCGACAGTCGTTTGTATTTTTCAAATTATCTGGTTCACACTAAAACTGTTTTAGAGACAGGATGGACCACATAACAATATTTTAGAATTTTTCAACAATTTTAAAACTGATATAAAACAGAAAGCAAGGCGCGTCCAGGACTAAAATTTGGGGGTGGCAAATTCAGGACATATATTTTGACGGAATGACAATTGAAAGCTTGAATTTCAAAACAGCTTGGTCGCATGGCAAGGTTGCCTTCTGGATATCGCCCTGTTTCAGCTGTTTACAAATTACTTGGTATTTTAGTCATCTCGTAAAATGGAAATTAGTCCATATCTGGCTGTTCAATCATTATTGTGAACACACTGCATTATGTTTAAGTATGTGGTAAAAGCGCAAGGCGGTTAATCAAAAAACACTCTAAAAGTATAGAATTCATCAAAGATTACTTGAATCCACGTTATAGAATAAAATTGGAAAAGTGCGACGATGGCTTTAAAGTATGAGACTGGGTTTCTTGGTGTATGGACGAACCTGACCGAAATTAAATAAAACCTTCAAATAATTTTTTCTGGCATTTATTAAAATGCTTTATTTTTTCGGTGCTGATTATTTAGGAATTTCCAAATTCTGTTATCGACCCTTCTCTGTGGTGTATGGACTAACCTGACCGAAATTAAATAAAACCTTCAAATAATTTTTTCTGGCATTTATTAAAATGCTTTATTTTTTCGGTGCTGATTATTTAGGAATTTCCAAATTCTGTTATCGACCCTTCTCTGTGGTGTATGGACGAACATGGCCGAAATTAAATAAAACCTTCAAATAATTTTTTCTGGCATTTATTAAAATGCTTTATTTTTTCGGTGCTGATGATTATTTAGGAATTTCCAAATTCTGTTATCGACCCGTTCTCTGCCTCCGTTCCCGAAGCGCCGCTGTATAAGCTTAAACGTCATATAATTTTTTAAATTTCCCATCCAGTATAAAGGCAATACCGCATTACCAGCATTACCGTTTAATATTCTAGCAAATACTATGAAACTTAAATTCTAAAGGATGCTGCGAAAATATTTTGTGACAGTGTATATACTACCGATAAAAGTGCAAAACTGAGAAAAGATGACACATAATATTGTCATATTTTAGTCACAGTAGACATAATGGCGCATATGTGGGCTATATTGCTGTGATATAATGTACTTCTGGTTACTATACTCGTTGAGAAAATACCGTGTCCCACTGGCGGTGGAATGAAATTGTTTTCGTACTCTTTCATACAGACATTTAGAAAATAACAGAAACATAGCATTTAGCGAATGGTTTTGGAAAAGTTGTGCAATTATAGGCGCTTGAACCCTAGCTCTGTGCTATAGCGCTTAGCTTACGGTATAATATAGCACAGTGGAGGACTTTATAGGCTCGAAATGTTTGAAGTCGTGCGTTCTTTGAAAAAAGTTATGGTTCGTAATACTAAGCATTAAATAAAGTGTGATTTATTTATATGTCGCATAAAGTAATCATACTGCATGTAATATATACGATAGCCACAGCAGACGACGTTTGTTGCGGTACACCTGCCGGTCAGTAGCCGGTAACCTTGGCAGAACTACAGAAATCGGCCGGTAACCCGCGGCCGAACCGGAACAAGGCCAGCCGGTAACCTTGGCAGAACTACAGAAATCGGCCGGTAACCCGCGGCCGAACCGGAACAAGGCCAGCCGGTAACCTTGGCAGAACTACAGAAATCGGCCGGTAACCCGCGGCCGAACCGGAACAAGGCCATCCGACCAGATGCTTCTTCGACCGGAGCTTTCTGAGTTATGGTTGCCGACGCTTTTGAATATCTTTGCTGCAGTACTTCTGGCAAGATATTGCCTTAATCTCTCTTCATAATTCTAAAACAATCAAAGCTGCTATTGTAATTTTCATTATATTTTAGATATATTCACTCATCTTTCTGCAATGTGCTTCGGGAAGGGTTAGCTGAAAGATTAATTTTTTACATCAATATTTATCACGTATGGCTTAGAGTCCCCGATAGCTTCTTGATATTAGTTCTCCGAATAAGCCATCACAAACTCTAGGTTTATCAGGAAATGTAAACCAGATATCTGCATTAATAATAGAATAGTTATCCAACTAATTTATCTATCGCAAAAAAATGCTCCTGATCAGAAACATGCGTCGGTCTACTGTTAACAAGAATCCATTAGGTTTAAATTCCGTGAATGAACTGAATGTGTAACACTATCAGCAATATGGCGTGCAGGATATCATTACTTAATTTTATATGGTGTTTAAGACACATTGGTGTTTATATGGTGGCGGCATCGTTGCCATGGCAACTGTCCAATTTTCGTTACCTGCGACAAAGATATCTGGAAAATCTATCTGCTGAATTTCCGTTATAAGATTTTTATGTACTAAAAATTTGTCCAGCGATATTTCACGAAACACTGTTACCCATACGTTGTATGGAATAGAATTTAAGCAATTTCAAATTTTATTTAGCTGTCTTGCCACCTTTTTCTTAATATATTTAAATATATAGTACCGGAAAACACTAAACTACATAATAATAGTACGGTCCGTGATGCCATTTTTATTGTTCAATACCCTTTATCGTGAGCGAACTGGAACAAAACTTCCACATGGTGAGTTCTTTATAACATAAGCAAAATAACAGTATGCTGACTGCATTCCATCGGTTAGAACATAAAAATATGTGCAACCTTTGTTTAACATCACCAGGCATCCGCTACGAGCCCTCTGAATTTCAGCAATGATCTCAATTACTGAAACTTGGCAAAAAACCAGGAAATATTCAAACAGAAGTCAGTTATTGTTACGGGACCACAAACTCGTACGTTACCTGTCAAATGCTTTCCCTCTTTCATAGATTTTCCCGTTACCCCCATATATATAAAGTTTAGTCAATTTTTTTCAGTTTCGTGACTTTCTCTAATTCTACATTTTCTACTGCCACAAACGGATTAGAATAATTATATTATGAATATTTACAAAAAGACACGTTTTTGTATGTATCAATACATTCATTCTTATTTTTATATTACCGTAATTTGTATTATTATTCTATTGTCATGCATAAAATTTTGATTTTATAATGAAAAATAATAAAAAATTAAAAAATGCTAGGAAATATCAGTATCGAAACAAGATAAGAGGCAAAGTTTTACTCTGGAAATTTTACATAAAACTGTAATAACTCAGCGTTCTTGAAAGTAAATATCGTGTTTCCAAGATTGTTTATACCAATATTTTGTTTATATTTAAGTGTATATTGTAATTATTTTATCGCACTTTCCTGAGAGGGGATTTTAAGGTAAAACAGCGGATAATTCAATATCTAATAGAAATAACACATACCAAATACATATTATTTATGTGATATGGAATATGTGATTTATAATTATATCTATATTTTATTTTATAAAAGATTTTTCCGTAAGTGTTTTAGTTTTAGATATTTCTTGAGGTTTAAATACAATATTGTAATAATTGTAACCAAAATGTTCCCTAGTAATCAGAAAGGTTTGAAAGGTTGTCAGAATATTTTTTTATGTTAAAACCACAGCCTTGTTGCTTTTCATTCTGAAGATAGCCATCAGCGTAGTGACTTCAAGAAAGTTGATTTGTGACTAAAATATGCGAGGTTGGAGTCATGATTGTTAGTGGCACAAATCCAGGATTTTGTCTTAGCAGTGGCCCGATGTCAAATTTAAATGGACCGTTGCGTTATACATGGCGGAACTTGACTAAATTTACATTGCCATAATACTATTGGATAAGGGCCATCCTTCTCAAAATTATCGTTATGTGCGGGATTTTGACGAAGACGTTTCTCACATAAAATGTTTGGTCACCTTACCTGGGTGGGTCTGCACCTGTGGCGGATGCTGGGTTTCACGGGGGTCTATGGCGCTTCAGCCATCAGGCCCTTCCCCGAGACTCTCCACATCCCCTTCCCCTTTCGAGGCGCCACATCCCTCCAACAAATCGCAACCTCTTCCGCTCGAAAATTTTAACCGAAATTGGAGGAAATTGGCAAAAATCAAAGGAAAATTGACAAAAATCTTGGATACTTTCGTGAAAAATGGAAGAGATTGGGAAAGTTATTGGGAAAGATTTTTTTAAAAATTTTGAGTCCCGAAAATTCTTAAAAGTTTATCCACTTCTTGACCCTGTGAGGGAAATGGATCCGACCTATGGATCCCTCAATGGATCCGCCATTGGTATGGATACCCAGACCTCCACTGTGTACGCCAGTCTCAGTTGCTGTGGTAGGATATACCTCAGTTGTTCTGTGTGAGTTTCATGTATTTCAGGCCAGCATAAAAATTTCGCTATACTTACTTACATGTGCTCAGGCAAGACAAATAGCAGGAATATTTGTATCTGTTAATATTTCTGTGTAGTAAAGATACACTTTTGGAATTATCTGCAGGGCACCAGTCAGCTTTGTTTAACTCTCTTCCGCGTTGAAACTATTAAGGTTGAATTTTCCGTCTCACTAAAATAGATTGATTCGTATATGCTCAAAATTCGTCGACTTAGACAGGTAAATGGTTTTGGCGCAGGGGAGAGCTTTAGGGTCCCCGCCGGGGTGATACGGCAAAAGGGTAGCCAAAATTTTTCTTCATTCTTTCCAAATTTTTGCCATCGTTTAGCCCAATCCCCTTACACTCTATAGGCATCCGTGTTGTGAGTGGTGTACAGGTCGCGTTATTTTTTTGTTATTATGAAACAAAGATATGATAAGTTGGAAGATGGGGCATTCGTCATTTGTCCACGGCGAATTTTATGCTTTCTGCTGGGTTCGATGACACCGCTGATTTGGGAATAACAACTTAAATGATCATATGTGTTAAGATTTTGTTTGTCTGAAAGCAGTTTTGTAAAAAAACTGCTTAGCAAATTGCTCATAAGAGAGATTGAGCAATGGAAGTGAAATGGTTCGACCTTTTATTAGGATTCGACTACGCAGTATTAAAAATCAATTGTCACGGAGCTGAATACGGTATTTCTAAATGGCACAGCTTTCACTGGTGCAGTCTTGTATATCAATTGCCTTATATTATCTTGACCTCACTATCCACATTCGTTTAATTTCAAATCTAATGTTATATATGTTGCGTGAGTGACCCTGTGAATTTAAAATATCAATTGCCTTATATTATCTTGACCTCACTATCCATATTCGTTTAATTTCAAATCTAATGTTATATATATGTTGCGTGAGTGACCCTGTGAATTTAAAATATCAATTGCCTTATATTATCTTGACCTCACTATCCATATTCGTTTAATTTCAAATCTAATGTTATATATGTTGCGTGAGTGACCCTGTGAATTTAAAATATCAATTGCCTTATATTATCTTGACCTCACCATCTATATTCGTTTAATTTCAAATCTAATGTTATATATATGTTGCGTGAGTGACCCTGTGAATTTAAAATATCAATTGCCTTATATTATCTTGACCTCACTATCCATATTCGTTTAATTTCAAATCTAATGTTATATATATGTTGCGTGAGTGACCCTGTGAATTTAAAATATCAATTGCCTTATATTATCTTGACCTCACTATCCATATTCGTTTAATTTCAAATCTGTTATATATATGTTGCGTGAGTGACCCTGTGAATTTAAAATAAAATTTTTGTAGCTTACTTTTGCTGCTGATGTTCCTATGATCAAGGTATTACTACTGCGGAGAAAGCGGTAACCATGGAAAAAGAAGATATAGATCTTTTGTTGGTACCTAAGACACCTGTGTGAGTGTTGGCAGTAAGTGTTGTGTAGATTTCAGAGACAGCTGATGGTCTTTACAGCTAAAAGTTGATGTTTGTTTTCAAGCAAGGATAATATTTTACAATATGAGAAAATCATAAAATGTCACTGAATCCTTGCCATTGATCAAAGGTCCACCGAGCGCAATTGGTTTTGGAGCTCCAAGATGTCACTCAATCCTTGTTATTGGTCAAAGGTCCATCCAGTGGAATTGGATTTAAAGCTTCAAGCTGTCACTGAATCCTTATTATTGATCAAAGGTCCATCCAGTGCAATTGGATTTATAGCTTCAAGCTGTCACAGAATCCTTATTATTGGTCAAAGCTCCATACAGTGCAATTGGATTTAAAGCTTCAAGCTGTCACCGAATCCTTATTATTGGTCAAAGGTTGGCACAGCGTAATTGGATTTAGAGCTTCAAGATGCCACTGAATCCTTGTTATTGGTAAAAGGTCCGCAGAGCGCAATTGGATTTAGAACGTCAAGATGTCACTGAATCTATGTTATTAGTGAAAGGTCCGCCCAGGGCAATTGGATTTACAGCTTCAAGATGTCACTGAACCGTTGTTACTGGTCCAAGGTCCGCCCAGCGCAGTTGGATTTAGAGCATCAAGATGTCAATGAATCCATATTACTGGTCAAACGTCCGCTCAGCGCAATAGGGTTTAGAGCGTCAAGAGGTCACCGAATCTTTGTTATTGGTCAAATGTCCGGTCAGTGCAATTGGATTTAGAGCTCCAAGATGTCCCTGAATGCATGTTATTGCTCAAAGGTCCGCCCAGAGCAATTGAATTTAGAGCTCCAAGATGTCCCTGACTCCTTGTTATTGGTCAAAGGTCCGCCCAGAGCAATTGAATTTAGAGCTCCAAGATGTCCTTGAATCCTTGTTATTGGTCAAAGGTCCGCCCAGCACAATTGAGTTTAGAGCGTCAAGATGTCACCGAATCTTTGTTATTAATTGGTCAAATATGCACTCAGCGCATTTGGCTTTAGAGTTTCTACATGTAGTTAATGGTATGTAGTGACAAAATAACACCAGAACACCTTTTTGTCTGCCATAAAAATGTAAATTAGTTTAATGTTGCGACAAAAACAGTCGCTCACCTTGATTACGTTCGTTCATGAGATTGCAACAATTTATCACTAACATTTGTAGCGTCGGTTGTCGTAGTAAAACTGACGCGTGTTTGACACAGTTTTTGCAATTCTTAATATGTTGGAGTAAAATTTAACAAATTTTCACGTTTTACAACATTTATATATGCATTTTGTTGCGGAATGCTACTCTAAATCACCTGTTACTATTATTATTGTTATTATTACTATTGTTTTTGTGTTTATTTTTACGGCGACATTACGACGGGTCAAAGTAACCCGACGAAAGACCAATCAGACATAACAAAAACGGAAACAAGCGCCATTCTGATTTCTGTTGTACAAAGAATTATTATAACAATTATTTTAAATCCACATATATTTTAAATTTTATAAAATTTTATATTACCACTTCCATCGGAAACTGAGACCACTATTGTTTTAAAATATATGAACAATGAGTTTTCCATATATATGAACGAATGTTTCGAAATAAAATTCATAGTATTTTTTCTCTTGTATTTCAAATATTTTGTCTCAGTTTTGTAAATTACAATAGTATTGTGAACATTCAGCTGCTGTAATGTGGAATACATGTATGCAGAGCGCTTTGCTGAGCACATGTTGCAAAGCAAGCTTTTCTTTTAAAAAATCACATGTCTATTTATACTACTTTGAACCCTGGCTTTATGTATTTATCTCATAACAAGAAGCGCGTCGAGAACATCTATTTCTATGCAAAAGGCATACATGTGGTAACATATGTACATGGCCCCTGGTCTGAATTCCCATGGAAGTTCCCGGGGGGGGGGAGAGGCGGCCGCCGTCTTAAGCATGTATGCTTAAATTTCCTTAGTCAGATGTGATGATCGATCAGTGTTTAAAAAATGTGGTGGCTGCGATTGTTGTCCATTGTAACAAATTTCACTCATTTTAGTACATTTTCCGGAGAATATTACACTTCTGTATTTAGCTGACGCAGAGGTGTGCGCGTGCAAAATTTTTTAAGACCATTGGTACCCGCGAAATTGGAGGCTTGTCCACCGCCGCTAAGCCGTACCAATAGGTTTCATAAAGTTTTTTCAAGCCCGCGAAGCCCACAACTTGTAGACCTATCAGGGGCTTGTAATATCGTCCTTATTGAGTTTAAACTATTCCTGTGCAATTAGCTTCGTAATAGTTAGTTATTTGCTACTGGCACTGGCCGCCAAGGGTACAAGACGAAGAGACTGACCCACGTTTGTCACTAAACTTCCTACCGTCCAACCAGCCACCTTAAATGAAAGGCTTCCCGCTTGAGGACATTGTGAATTGGTCAGATCCCAGTGATCTTACCCATAGCACCAATTTCGAAAATAGTTTAGCTGTTCGGACAGATACTCGCTAAATACGGCCTTTCAGATGGCGTCCACTTGAAAGGAAATGAACCATGCACCTTTTTAAACGGCGCTCAGTAAAGATAGTTTAGTCATTTCACCACTGGCCGATAAAGGCACTAACCCAACCTGGTCCGTGGATACCCGCCCCAGCGGACAATTTCGACCTAACATATAAAGGCATGTCATTCTTCTCTACCTGATCGTGAAGAATAATAGTAGATTCCTGATTCCCATTCTAAACTTGTTCATGATTAAACTAGTTTCCATTAAGAATATACGCTTTGTTAATCAGATTAGCTGAGACAAAAAATCGGCGTTGAGAAATCAGTCGAACTGGTGCGATCCGGCAACTATCACGACTAAGTTTGGCTGACTTCTACGTGGACTATGTTGGTTCCGTATCGTCATCTAATCATTGATTGTATTTGTACGAAACGGGCCCGGCTAGCAGAATAGAAACTATGTCGACCATGTACGGTCATATTCTATTTTAAACCAACTCAACTCGTCGAGTTCCATTTTGGACCGCAGCAACTCCGGGGGGCCAAACATCAATTTTGATTGACGCTGCAGGGGCTAGTTACAGCGCAGCATGTGTTCAGTCAGGAACATTGTTGATAATAGGGCTGTTAACATGGTTTCGATACCGTTGGTCGATAGACCAGATTGACTATACTTCAGCCAAAATGTTTTTTGCCAAATGTTTAGCAATATTATACTAATTTTTTAACATAATAACACTATCTTGCAATCCTTGAGCTACGCTAATTAATAAGTTAGGAATTTAAGCCACTTTTTCAGTATAACTAGATTAAATTTACAACAAGCATAATTGTGCTAATATATTTCAATAATTCTATTTCATAATAGAAAACATGAAATTTTAAATCAAATAAAGCTTTCACAATTTTTAAATAAATTATGCTTTAAATCTTAAAATTTAAGGATTATGTAGCTTATTATTAAGTAGCTTTGTTCTTGCTATAATCCTGAAAACAGCATAATAAAAGCTCAACATTAACTATCAAATTTTTCTAAAAGTTTGCACTAAGCATAGTTATGCAACACCTATAATTACACTACATTATTAAGCGTAAGGCAATGTTAAATATAATATGCACCGGAATTTTTATGCATAGGAACTGACGTGTCGTAAAATGGAAACTGTGTGAAGTCACTACCTCACTTATGTCTATTCAAAGACGTTTGTGGTTGCATGTGTAGGGTGCCATAACTCTGACAACGTAACTCAACATTTTTGGAACCGGAAATAGTTAATAATCGTATGATTCGTTACAATGTTATCACTATACTGATTATATATATGCTTGTATATATATCTACAGATTGTATATATATATGTATATACAAATTATATATATATATATATATATATATGTTTTGTTATTTATTTTGTCACACATGTAATTTACCTCTGTATGAAATCGTAATCAAGTTCTAACTTCTTAAATCGACTGTGGTATTTAAAGAATTTAAAATTTTAAATAAATTTGAAACTAAATTATTCGTAACAAATCATTGTTTCAAATAAAAAAATGTGTTTAAAAACGTCATTTGAAATTATTCTAACCAAACTGTTAATAGTACAAATTTTCAACCGTCTCGCTCGTGAAACGTTCGTTATTTACATCTTTGACTATATTGATAACGACGAGATAACGAGACGGCGCAATAGTTTGTCATGAAAATTTAAAACAAAATAGCATTCTTAATTATTTTAAACTATATACAATTTTTTAATGTTGGAAACAAGATTGTTATCAACATAAAAAAATTAGTATTTATTGTAGTAACACGCGCACTTTTATACGTTCCTAGACTGATAGGAAGCTGATTCTGTATGGTTTTGCTTGTTATTTTGTAACGATATGGACTAGAGAACATTTCATCCTGCAGGATTAGTTTGTTATCAACGGCTATCGAGGGTCTATTTCTTAAATCTTCAATTTTGACCAAGTACTTGAGGAATCAGGCCCATGTCCTCTGGGACCTCTAGTCTGGAGCGTAACCTGAAAAAAGCTTAGTCGTTTAAGGCTTAATATAGCATTGGTGTGA